>PVLC010008908.1:0-56269 GCA_004027655.1 Graphiurus murinus
GTACTGGGGACTGAACTCAGAGGCATTCTACCTCCGGAACTATACCCCCAGCCCTATCTTTTATTCTTTACTTTGAAACCAAGTCTCACTAAGTTGCGGAGTGCCTCACTAGGTAGCTGAGGCTGGCGGCGAACTCGGATCCTCCGGTCTCAGCCTCCCGAATGCTGGAATTAGAAGCGTGCGCCACCATGCCCAGCTGTATCAATGAATTTAAATTAAGTTTTTTTGTTAAAGATTTACCTAAGTCACATGAACTTAGGCATTTGGGTTTATGATTTTTAAAATTTTTTGAGTGCTCATAAATTTACAAGCCTATTTGGTACTATTAAATAATATATAAACACAGGCACTCATGTAGATATACAATGGATGTATGTATACAAATACACATAAAATTGGACAGAGGGACCTCTGTACTGATCTCCACATGTTACACCAATTTACAACTCCACCAGCAGTGTGTAAGAGGTCTGTAGTGTGTTGCCTTTACCATTTCCCTTGGTATCTTCTACAGGAAGTTTGTCATTTACACTGGGATTTATATAAAACCTTTAAACTTACATTACAGTTTACACTGCAACAAATTAACCCTAATCCTACCTGCATGCAATTTCTATGCCTTTCCCTCTCTCCTCAGTGTTGTATTAATGTCATGGGTACTTTTATATTGTGCATCTATCAACAGAGGTTTATGATAATTCGCCTTCCAAATTCCACAGCAAAATTAAAAGTGCTTTGTATACCATTCTAAATGAATAAATAAAGCAAGCCGAGTGTGATGTCACACACCTGTAATCCCAGTACTTGGGAGCCTGAGACAGGAAGATCTCAGGTTACACACACACACACACACACACACACACACACACACACACACGCACACACGCAGACACACACACACACCAGAACCCACACATTCTATAGCTTTAATTTATCAAGTACTAGACCCCACAGGTAGGGGACAAGAGAGTTACAGGTGCTCCTAAATAGAGCCTGGGCCAGATTTAGAACTTAGAAACCAGCCCCTTACAGCCAGGGATGGCAGCCGGGGATGGCGGGTGGCATCCACCAGTCACGGTCACACTGAAGCAATGGCTCTGGTGGCCCATGTCACCCAGGAGACAGATGGACGGACCTTGTCTATCACCACTTCTGATTTTCTCTTTTTAGGACCCTTGAAAGGAGATGGTTCTGCCCTCCCCCCCCCTTTTATTTGTCTTGCGATAACTGGCTTGATAGCAATCCTTAAATAACTGGTTTTCTTAGAAAAGATACCAGGTACAACCCCCCCCCCCTCCCCAGACAGACAGTCAGATCTCTGACCATTTTTGAACAAGTCAAGCTAAACTACTGTGTGAGAACTTGGTCCTCTTTTTACGCCATATTTCTTTACCCTCTGATTTACAACGGGGCAAATTGTATTACGGAAAATAATAATTTATTTTTTAAAGAACTCTGCCTTAAAATAATCTCAGTTATTCGATATGCACCCAAGGGATGAGTTCTCATGGGCAGACATTGAATTACTACCTATGGCATGAAGTCTTCCTCACTGGTGTCCTGTGTTGGAAAAGCCTAGCATCCTGGCATCCCCCAAGCCCCAGGACCCATCAAGCTCCCTCAGGATCCACTGAACCATATGTTAGGGAACCTTGAGGGGAAAAAGCCTTAGTCCTTTATGAAATAAATACAACTAAGATCTCAAATAATCCAGGTATGCTTGAGGACTTGGGATTTTTTTTAAGTCGTGAGGACTCAGGGACCTTGTGGGGAGTTTGTGAGGGGATTTGGAGACATTCCGGGATAGGATAGAGTTAGGTAAACTTCACTAGTGGAAGATTCGTGCACAGCCGTGTCTTATCTCATGCCCGAGAAGGACCAGTGCCTCCTAGCAATTGTGTTTGATGCTACGTTCAGCAATTGCTGCTCCCAAGGGCTGGCCTGTTTTTCTAGCAGTTACACATTACCAGGAAGGTGGACATTTGCCTTGATTGAAATAAGAGCTCAGAGAAGAAGGATACTTTTCCTCAGGGCTATGTCTCCAAAGTATATCAAAAGAATGCCTCAACATCAAACAGCATTCCCCCCACATAGTATGCACAGAGAGCATGGAAATAAATGTGGGGATCACGTGATTTAGTGAACGAAAGTCTGAGAATCCTTCCTAGCTGATAGCAGTTGTACAGGGGTGACCGGTTTAGCTGGGACAGGAGGTTGTTTGTACCACAGAAACAGTTCCAAGAAGAGAATGAGGAAGAGAAGACGAGATTCACCATCAGAATTCCGCGATTAGCAAAGCTAGGAGTCAGGAGGTTGGCTGATGAGATGTGCCGGGCCTTTGTGTGGGTGCGTTGCTGGGGTCCACTCCTCTGGGTCTCATGCCCGAGTCAGCTCGCCTGAGTCTCAGGTGTCCCCCGAGTTTGATGAAACAGGAGGTACTCAACACACTGAATGCTGGGTCCCCTTACTGTCTCTGGATGAGCCATTTTGAGTTCCATCTGACCCAGGACCCGGGGATCATAGTTGCACATTGTTTCTTATCTTCAGTGCTTTTATGAACATGCACTCATTTTCTAAGGAAGAAAAGGGCTTCTGGTCAAGGAGAGAAAGAGAGAGAGAGAGAGAGAGAGAGAGAGAGAGAGAGAGAGAGAGAGAGAGAGAGAGAAGAGGAGAAAAATCTCACCTATTTCGGTCTTACAGTAACATGGATTTAAAAGAGACTTTTTCTATTCTTTTGGTCTTGAATGAACCTCGGAGGAAACTCAGGGATGTTTTCATTCCAGTTCGATTGAGATAACAAGCCTGAGCAAAGACACCAGGCAGAGACGGAGAAGTTCTAAAGCGAACTCTGAAACTCCAGTGTGAGAGACTCCCGGAGAGGGGAAGAAGGTCAAAGGAAAAGACCGCTGAGCTCCTGCGTGGTGAGCGTTCAAAAGATCCCATCCGATCCCAAGGACTGCGCCAGAGTTACCTATCACCACAGGAACCCGCGTGGCGGGGGGCTCCCCAGACACCCAGGAAGGGGAGCCTGGCTTCAGGGGTCCAAGCTACGTCCTCCAGTCTTTGAAGGTGAGAGAGGTGTAGAAGAGATTGGAAGCGCAGAAGTATGTGCAGAGTGAGTCCTGGTGAAAGCACAACGCAGAAAGAGAAGCAATGGTGTAAACAGGCCAAATGGACCAGGGTCTCAGGAAGTCCCTCCTTGGGCGCCAGGGTGAGAGGTCACCAGAGGGGTCTGTGGAGATCCCAGAGAGGAGGACCTTGGCTTGCGTGATGGAAGAGAATTCCAGCATACACCAGATACGGAGGCTCAGAGACAGATTTATTTAGGTACTTGTTTATTTTTGTTACTGGGGATTGACCCCAAGGGCATTCTACCTCTGGGCTAAACCCCCAGTCCCTTTTATCTTCTATTTTCAGGCAGGGTCTTACTAAGTTGCTGAGGGTCTCCTAAGTTGCTGAGACTGGCCACAAACCTGCGAGCCTCCTGTCTCAGCCTCCCAAGTCCTGAGATTACAGAAGTGTGCCACTCCAGCTGGCTTACAGAGATTTACTTAGGAAAGGGAAGAGTAAACATTCAAGGGAAAATACAGGCTATCTCTTGAGCGAGATACGCTTTTGGGGTCTGGGGGCTCTTCTCTTAAAGGAAGCTTGGTGAGGGGTGAACCTGGGCAGATGTAGGCATGCACCAGCCTGGTGATCACGAGAGGGTTGGTGGTGTCTGGCTGTTCTCAGCACCTTGGCGTCTTCTCCGGTATCTGATCAATAGATGATGTTGGGAAAGTACCTGAATTAGAGGTTTCTTATCTCCCTCTGCTCAATCTATTTTCGAAATGCCTGTCTTTCTGGGCTAATCGCGCACAGGGCAATTTCCATAAGCAGATGCGTTTCCAGGCACTTTAAGATTGTGAGTGAAGGTTTGCAGATTTTTCAGAGATTTGAGTGTGACAGGCCGGGGAGAGGGACCGGGCTGGGGAGTCGACAACCCAGGACAGAATCTGTCTCCAGGAGGGAAGTCATGAGGGATTGTAGCCCAGCTCTCAGAGAGCAGCCGGAGTCTCCTTGTCCTGCCTGTCTCCTTTCTGCCTGCCTTTTATTTCCTTCTCTGCAACCTCAGTGTGGGGGAGGCCTGGGGCCTCTCCTCTCCTGTCCTTCATGGCGTGGTCACAGTCCTGCTAGGAAAGGCAACGGGTGAGAGAGAAGCATGCCACATTTAGGTAATCAGTGTGACGTGATTCTGGCGCCCCCAGCCAGGAAGACCCAGTGTCGGGGGGAAACTGTATTCCTGCTCAGCTCCATGAACTACGGAGAGGGCAGGAATGAGACTGACCCAGCACGCCACCTCAGGCAGGGGAAATCGGCCGTCTGCCCCACAGTCAGCTGCTCTGCCGCCCTCTGGGTGTGGGGCAGGACCCTCCAGAACAGCCAGAGAGACGGTGACCCTTCTGGGTTCCGTGGCTGGCTCTGGTGTCTCTGACCCTTTTGAGGAAGAAGACTGTGGTCTCTGTGCCTGGTTCCCAGGCAGAAGCAGTGGGGAGATGGGAGAGGGGAGGCCGGGAAGACTGCTTCTGATGGCTTCCCATGTTCTGCGGCTCAAAGTCCTTCCCAAGCAAAGGCGCCAGGGTTTGGGGTGTGGCGCTCTGAGCCCCAAGAGTGGGGCACACGGGACTGGTGACGGTGGACCTGTAAGGTGATCAGTGCCACCTGAGAGACAGAAGAACCAGGAGGCTAGTCCAATCGGGGAAGGTTTATTAAAGGGAAGCTGCCGGGCTGTCTCACACAGGAGAGCAGCAGCCTTAAGGGGAAGCGAAGAATTTTTATAGCAGGGAGAGTAGGGGAGGGGCTCAGGGAGAGGAGAGGAGGGGGTCAGGGAGAGCAGGGGGGGAGCGCTTAGTTTTGGGAACAGCCAGACCCGGTTGCTCACACGCAATGTGGCTGATTTGGTGGTCAGGGTGGGAGCGTTTCTGCTCCTGCACCTGCTCCCTAGGTGGGGCCAGACAGCCCCATTTTGACTTGCTAGGGCGCAGTGGCATCTTCTGTTTTTTTTTTTTTTTTTTTTTTTTTTTTTTTTTTTTTTTTGCGGTACTGGGGATTGAACTCAGGGGCATTCTATCTCCGAGCTATACCCCCAGCTCTATTTTTTATTCTTTATTTCGAAACCGGGTCTCACTAAGTTGCAGAGTGCCTCACTAGGTAGCTGAGGCTGGCCGTGAACCCGGATCCTCCAGTCTCAGCCTCCCAAATGCTGGGATTACAAGCGTGCGCCACCACGCCTGGCTGCATCTTCTGTTTTTACTTCCTGAGGTTAGTTGTACCACTCACTGGGCTCCACGTCCCCCCCTGACCTAACAGGAACCCCACTTCCGAATCGCAGGGAGGAATACTACCCGATGGCATGCACAGCTCGGGTTCTCAGGGTTCACCCCGAGTGAGAGCAGCCCCCAGGTTCGTCCTCTCCTGTTGCTTCCTGGTGTCCTAGAGGAGGTGTGCCCACCACGATGGAGATCAGACGCGGGGCTGGGGAAGGACAGGAGGACTCATGAGGAGACTGTCCTGGTGACAGAACGCCTCTATGGCTGACTGCTGGGAGTCGTGGGCATCTAAACAAGTGCTGAAATACATAGAACTACACACGTTTAAGAGGCTCGTTTTACTGTCTGTTAAGTGTGTGTGTGTGTGTGTGTGTGTGTGTGTGTGTGTGTGTGCGGTACTGTGGGTTGAACCCAGCGACATTCTAGCTCTGAGCGACACCCCCAGCCTTATTTTATTTTTTATTTTATTTTGAAACAAGGTCTCACTAAGTTACTGCACGCTGGCCTCGAACCTGTGATCCTCTTGTCTCAGCCTCCCAAGTACTGGGATTACAGGCCTGCACTACCACACTCACCTTGTATGTTAATTTTAAAGTAAAATAAAAAACATTGGCTAATGAATTTTACAAAAGACATAATTTAAACCAGTTGACAGAAATGTTCTTCGATAGAATAATTGAACGTTGCATCGTTAAAGTGATATTTAAATGTCAATAACTCAAAAAGCCATCTGTACATGAAGAATAAAATGACTTAAAATTCTTAAATAAATTCTTATAGAGGATAAAATGAAAAGAGAAAGTAGTATGAAGAAAGTAAGACACAGAACCAATGAACTTGAACATGAAGATCATTAAGTCAGACAGGGTTCCTTGGGAAGACTGAAGCCATGAATTCTGTGAAGATTGGTAAAGAGGGAAAGCCAGGCACAGCGGCATTGCGAGGCGTGAAGAAGGCCCTCCCTTCAGAAGCAGCCAAGATTGAAAAAGATACGACCAAAATATAAATGTTTTACTACCAACAGATTTTAAAAATTAAAACAGACAAATCACCTCTCTCCCTCCAAATAAGACCACAGGTCTAATTGGCCAGAGGTAAAAAAATAAAAATTAATGATTATATTGACCATTTATGAATTTGAATCAGAGATAAAAATTGTTCCCATTAAGAAAGCACAAGGACCATATTTTTTGTGGCAAATTCTATCAAACACTTACAAAACAAATACTCGCTTGCCGTTGGAGCCATGTGAGGGGCTAATGCAGCCTCGATGATAGACTCGGGCCAGACAATTGCATTAGGAGAATGCAACGGCCGGGATGATTGCATCTGCGAACACAGGCGTGGAGATCTGCACAGACGTGGGGGCGGCGCCCGGGGAGGGAGGCCGCTTCTCCTACGGAGGAGGCAGTTGGCGGTGGGCTGTGCGTTCCCACACTGACAAACGAAGGAGCAAAACCTCGTGCCTTTTCTCAATCCATTCAGTAAAGTGATGAAATTAAATGGTTGAATAATGGAGAACATCGCATTTACAATAATTTTTAAAACTCTGAAGTATGAACAATGAATGCAAGACAGAATAAAATTTTTGTAGAAAATTATAAAAACTCAAAAAAATGACCTAAAACTTGGGAGAGCTGTAGCATATGTGTAGATTCTGAGATATTATTATAAAGGTTTTTTTTTTTTTACTTCTTCAATGTGAATAAGAAAATCCAGCTCAATTCTAATAAAAATCCTAACATCTTCCCTCCCTCCCTCCCTTTCTCCCTTCCTTCCTTCCTTCCTCCCTCCCTTCCTTCCTTCCTTCCTCCCTCCCCTCCTTCCTTCCTTCCTTCCTTCCTTCCTTCCTTCCTTCCTTCCTTCCTTCCTTCTTTCCTCCCTCCCTCCCTTCCTTCCTTCCTTTTATTTTTTCTTCCTCCACTTCTCCCTCTCCCTCCTCCTCCTCCTCCTTCTCTTTTTGGTACAGGCATTCTGCCTCCGAGCTACACCCTAGTCCTATTTTATTTTTTTATCTTGAAATAGGATCTCAATAGGTTGATAAGAGTCTCACTATTTTCTGAGGCTGTCTTCAAACTTGTGATCCTCGTGTCTCAGCCTCCCTAGTCCTGGGATTATAGGCATGCAGCACCATGCCGAGTTTCTTTCTTTCATCTTTGCGAAAAAGAATACTTGACCAACTCCATTTAAAATGCAACAGAACAGAGAGTGTAGAAACAACACGTGTGCACTGTCACCTAATGAAAAGAAAAGATAGAAACATCACTTATCTATTTGATCAAACAGTGCTAGATATTCTCACAGGGAAAAAAGTGAAATGTGATCCCAATTCACACCATACAAAAATTAATTCTAGTTGGATTAAAGACCAACATGTCAGAGATAAGGTAAGTTTTCTAAATCAACATAGGGGAATAGTTCAGTGCCTGTGGAGAAAAACAAGTCTGGAAAAGCAGAGCAGAGGATCCAGGTGCACCTAGGACATATACAAAATCCACATGATAGCAGGAGTTAGGGAACCGACAGCAGAACGCAGGAGTCACATAACCACGCCCACCAAGTGTAATGTGACACTAACGTAATATTGCAGTGAGAATTAACGGACTCAGCTACATCCTCCAAACACGCATGGTTCTCAAAAGCATGCTTATTTAGAGAAAAAAAAAAAAATCACCCACAGAAGAATACATTTAGTATCATTCCATTCAGACAAAGTTCAAAACAGTGAAACTCTTAATAACATGTTCTTTAGAGGTAGGAGTTATGCATGCAAAACAAGATCATTTTAACAATGTTTTATTGGTGCATTGCAATCATACGTCTTAATGAGGCACAAGCTCATTAAGCTGGTGGAGGCATACATGCACACAGCACTCATTTAACCCTTCCCCAACCCCCGCCCTATTCCCTCCCCCTTCCTTCCCCTCACCTTCAGCTTGTCTTAGTGACTGACTTTGGTGTTTGTGAACGGACCTCACGTGCATTAGGGTGCTCCCCCCCCCATCACCTTCAGTTAGGTGGCCTTCTTTGATCACCTAAGGTTTCTCTTTCTTTGTCTAGGATCCCTCCTTTGACCCATTTTCTCCCTAGCTTCTGCATAGTAGGGAGAACATCTGATTTTTTACTTTTTGTGACTAATCTCACTTAACATGTTTTCCAAACGATATCGTTTTTAAGAACACGGGAATGACGAACACAACGCTACGCTAGGCATAGTTTCTCTTTGGGGTGGTAAGAAGCGGTTTGTGATCACTGAGGAAGGCTCTGGGGGCGAAAGGCATAGGGGATGTCCCTGTTTTTATATGCAGTTTTATTGGTGCATCGTAATTACGCGTCCTAACGAGGTTCAGAGCGATACACACACAGGCAGACAGCATGGCTGCCCCCTCACCGCTGGATCCCGCCCTGCCCCCTGCCCTCCCGTACATGTTATTGAAATGGGTGTTGATAACTCCATACACGGACTTAGCATCATTTGATCTGTTCCCTTTACCAAGTCTCCTCCCCCCACTTCCCTCCCTTGCAGTATTTTTACTGGAATCTCTCCTCATTTATCCAGTCTCTTTTGTTCTCCGATTTCTCTCTAGCTTCCACCTAGGAGAGAAAACGTCTAAGCCTCCACTGTCTGAGCCTGGCTCACCCACTCAGCATAACATTCTCGACCTGCACCCCTTCCCCTGCGGATGACATTCCCCGGGCCAGAGGTGGGCACAGGCGTGTCCCTCCACATTAGTTGTCCACTGTTACTATTACTAGACTGTCACGTGTGCATATTGGCTGTGTGTGCCCTGTCCACGTGCCGCGCTTGGGTGCGCGCTGCTGCTTCGGGGACTTGCTGGATGTGGGAGGGCGGCAAGGGTCTGAGCAGAGCACAGGTCCAGGGTCCCGTTCCGGCGACCGGGTGCTGCCGGCTCCTTGGCCACAGGAATCAGTGCTGCGTTGAGTTGACAGATGAACACAAATGCAGCGAGACCCAGATGCCCCGGTGTTAAAACAACAATCACCTATGTGTCATTTTCAAGTGGAGGGAAACTGAGGCATTGTATCCTCTGCCCTGGTTGGCAGAGCCGCTGGTAGTAGGGCAGGTGCCATGGGCACAAGGACCTCGGGGCAGCCACATGGAATGCTTAAGTTCTGAAGCGGGGACAGGGGTGCAGGGAGGCCATGCCCACACGGGTGGCCACGGGGCCACCACAGAGCTTCCCCCACACCCAGGACAACAGGAGTCAAGGAACCTTCCGGAATATTCTAGTGCCACTTCTAGAATCACAGCAGTGCAATGATATCAAGTGCAAGCAGGGGTTGCGGTGGGGCCCGGGAGCTGGGGAGACCCGGGGAAAGAGCTCCTTTGCCTCGATGAGAGGATGAGAGGAGGCCTGGCCACTGGTCCACATGTCCACACCCGGCCTTCCTGCTCCTGGCCCCAGGGAAGGAGAGTTCCAGGTGCCCGAGTCCACGCAGAGTTGAAGGTGCCAAGTTGGGGGCGCAGCTCAGATCCCCCCACTGCCTGGATGGCCGGTGGGAGGGCCGGTTCTGCTCAAATCCCCTCGGCTGACTATCTTCTGTTCCTGCAGAGGGTCTCTTGCACTGCGCAGCCCTGGCCCCCTCCAACCCACGGGCTCCACCACTTACGGGATATTTGAGAAACAAATTGAAAAGTCTCCATGAATCTTCCTTCTCCCCTCTGCGGGTCGGAATTGGGCTCTTTTCGGAGTCTGCATTCATCCTGGCGTCCCCACGGGCACTGTCTCAAGGTCAGGGAGAGCCCCGCGGCCCCGAGAGCCAGTTTCCGCACCGCACATTCCCAATTGGGAGATCTCTCAAGCATGAACTATCAAATTATTGTCAATTCCGGCTGATTTTCTAACAGACAATGGAAAAATCTTCGATGGACTTCTTATGTGGCTCCTACCCACTGTCTTATTTATTCCGAAATAACAGTGAAAGGTCATGGGCTTGGTGTGTGCACTTAGCTCTTTGCTGTTTATTGAGTTTTTATGCTTGGTTTAAAACTGAATTACTGGGGCATAAAGTGAGGATGCATTTATGCCCTTCAGGAAAATCTGTACATAAAAATTAAATTGTATTATGAAAAGCAGAAAGGACCACGTCAGAAGCTCGGAGGAAGAATTGATTAGGATATCAGTATGCTCCTGATGACGGGTTGTAATTACCCAGGCTGTCACCACGTCTGTGTTCATGTCATCTGAAGTTGTGACCTGGGGGCCTCCTCCTCCTCTTCCTGTGGGTGCAGTCCTGACGGACGCCCTGGAGCTGGTGGGATTGGCAAGCAGGGCGCTGTTAGCTGCAGACTCTGGATGACGGGGCCACAGAGAGGCCCCCAACAGGTAGAGGAGCTCTGATTGCTAACCGCAGCTCTGCCCAGAGAGCACCGAGATGCAGCTCCCAGGCCTCAGCCTTGGGCTCCACCTCTGAGGGTCAGGGGGCTCTGGGTCAGCCCGCGGGTGCCACTGGTTAGAGCAAAGAGATGCCCGGAAAGCCTCGGGACAGGTGGGCCCAGAAATGTGGGAGGGAAGGGCCGGAGAGCCACACACACCCCTAAGCTGTCACACACACCACTGAGCTATACACACACTCCTGAGCTACACAACCGCAAGCTGCACACACTCGTGAGCCACACACACCACTGAGCTATACACACACTCCTGAGCTACACAACCTCAAGCTGAACAGACTCCTGAGCCACACACACCACTGAGCTGTACACACATTTCTGGGCTATACACCCCTGAGTTGCATACACCCCTGAGCTGTCACACACATCACTGAGCTATACACACACACCTAAGATACACACCCCTGAGCTGCACACACTCCTGAGCTGTCACACACATCACTGAGCTATACACACACTCCTGAGCTATACAACCACACACTGCACACACTCCTGAGCTGCACACACCACTGAGCTGTACACACATTCCTGGGCTACACACCCCTGAGCTGCACCCACTCCACTGACCTATACACACACTCCTGAGCTAAACAACCCTGAGCTGCACACACTCCTGAGCCGCACACACCACTTACCTATGCACACATCCCTGAGCTGCACACACCACTAGGCTAAATCCACACTCCTGAGCTACATGCCCCTGAGCTGCACACACTCCACTGAGCTATACACACACCTAAGATACACACCCCTGAGCTGCACACACTCCACTGAGCTATACACAGACTCCCGAGCTGCACACCACTTAGCTATGCACACACTCCTGAGCAACACACTCCTGAGTTGCACACACCACTGGGCTAAATGCACACTCCTGAGCTACACACCCCTGAGCTGCACACACTCCACTGAGCTATACACACACCTAAGATACACACCCCTGAGCTGCATACACCACTGAGCTATACACAGACTCCCGAGCTGCACACCACTTAGCTATGCACACACTCCTGAGCTACACACCCCTGAGCTGCACGCCACTGGGCTATACACACACCTAAGGTACACACCCCTGAGCTGCACACACTCCACTGAGCTATGCACACACTCCTGAGCTAAACAACCCTGAGCTGCACACACCACTTACCTATGCACACACTGCTGAGCTACACACCCCTGAGCTGCACACACTCCACTGAGCTATACACAGACTCCTGAGCTGCACACCACTTAGCTATGCACACACTCCTGAGCAACACACTCCTGAGTTGCACACACCACTGGGCTAAATGCACACTCCTGAGCTACACACCCCTGAGCTGCACACACCACCGAGCTATACACACACACCTGAGCTAAACATACCCCTGAGCTATTCACACACTCCTGAGCTGAGCTAAACACACTCCTGCGCTATGCCCAGGCCTGAGCCCCACACACCCCTGAGCCGCACATGCTCCTGAGCCAGCGCTGGACCTGCAGGTGAGCAGGGCCAACGCCATTCCCTGGGAGCTCCTGTCTGGGAAGCGAGTAGCTTGTGGACTCCGTGTGGCTTTGAGGGGGAGCTGGTTTTTCTCCCTGAAGGTGTCGAGGTGTCGGAGCAGGCTCAGGGCGCATGCCTGACCCTGGCTCTCTCCTCTCCCTTCCTTGCCTCGGCTCAGCCCCCAGCGTGGGTTCATGGCTTCTTCAGGGCCTCTCAGGTGAGTGGCTTTGTATTGTTTCATGAGCATTTCCAGGCTCACTGCCTCTAGCATGGGCCAGGAAGCTCTACCATCTGTCGGCAGGGACCCTGGCTCAGCCTAAGGCCAGAGGACCTCGGTTAACCACAGCCTCAAGGATGAGCCAGGCCAAGCTTCAGGACCTTACTTACCCTCCAGAAAGGGCATAGTAGCAGACCTCTGCCTGGCTGCTCTCGGGCGCTCATGACTTGGAAGAGACCAGTGCATTTACACTGCCTTTGTGGGAAGGGAAGCAGGGTGTGTCTAGCAGAGAGGATCAGCTATGTAGAGGCTTAACTCAGGCTTTTCAGAGGTTTGCAGGGTGGCTAACTTCTCACCCTCAACCAGATCTTTAGCATGGTGGACAGAACCATGTTTAAATCCTGCCATGGCAAGGATGGGCCAGATGCCCACGATGACATTACAGATGGGAAGCAGTTACTCATGTGTATAGGACTGGGTCCATACCTCACTCTGTCACAGAGCAAGTGCAACTGAGGATGTTGGATGATTATGGATGCTGTAACGATGATGGTGGTGATGACGGTGACTATGGTGATGGTGGTGGTGACAGTGACATTGATGGTGACGATGATGACAGTGACGGTGACAATTGTGATGGTGACCGTGACAATGATGGTGATAATTGCATCATTTTTGTTATCTTCAGTTCCACTAGTTAGATGTGTTCACCTGCTCACTGCTTCTTGCCCTTTAAGACATTGCGGGAGCTGGCTTTGCCTTTCATGGCAAAATTAAAATCCCCTAGACTGTGGTTACACTTGTCTATTTTCAAGTCAAAATTAGAATGACCTGCTACCAAAACCATAGCCTTGGGAGAAAAAAAGACTGTTGGCCACTATTACTCCTGCACTTAGATGTTAAAGCCTTCAGGAAAACATGAGCAACTTGAACTCAACGGGCACTGAAGAGGAAGGCTCCAAGACTGAGCAGGACCGATTCTAGATGTTCAAGGCTGGTTCAGTACTCAGAAACCAATCAGTGGAATCCTCCATAGCAGAAGACTAAAGGTCTTATCAACCATGCAATCACCTCTCATGACACTGCTATAGCACTTAACAGACTGCAACCTGCCTTCATGGTAAAAACCCTTGTCCCTTAGGAACAGAGAGGAATTGGCCTAAGATCACCAAGACCATGTTTAAAAGCCCAGCAGCTAATGTCGTAATTAGTAGTGGAAGCTGAGAGCTCTCTGCCTGGGGCAGGGAGTGGGAAACTCATCTTCACTCCCTACTTCTGTCCCACTTGTGTCCCCAAAGTCACAGCAAGTGCAGTGAGGTAGGAAAGACAGAAAGGAAGAGTGCAGCTCTGCCTATGTTCAGATGATGTTTGTCTCCTGGAAAAATCTAGTGGACCATCTACCACACACACACGTGCACATACACTGAAAGACCCTCCTAGAACCAGTAAGTGAGTTCACCAAGGTCACAGTGCAGAAGGTCAACTCACAGAAGTCAATCACATTTCCATACACTGAAAAGGAAGATGTGAGACAGAAACTAAACACAGAAGGTCAGGGGTTGGGAATACAGCTCAGCAGTAGAGCACTTCCCAGCACACACAAAACCTGGGTACCGTCCTTAGCACTAAAGCAAGCACGTAGAAACACAACGCTGCTCACAATCGACCCAGAAAAATGAAATTCATAGGTAGATCATGAGCGAACACCCACACAGGCTCTGAATGCTGAAGACGGAAAATTGCTGATAAAAAATTACAGGAAGAGCCTCACATCTCCTGCCTCTGCTCAATCTATCTGCAAGGGGCCGAGATCCTCCTCAGAGTCCTAACCTATTGTGGTTTGGAATTAAGTGTCCCCAAACCTCATGTGTTGGGTGAAGCGGCCAGGTTTGGAGATGGGGGATGGCTGGGGAGAGTGGGTCCTGGGGCCAGGTGTGGGCTGGGGGACTATATCTCTCTCCATCCCTCTCTGAACACCAATGCCATAAGCTGAGGGTGGCTTTATCTTCCCTGTCATGCCCTAAAGCCCTGCCACAAAGCTGTTTCTGCCACAAGCCAGCTGACCATGAGCTGAGCTCTGAAATCGTGAGCCCTAAAATTAACCATTCTGTCTATAAATTGTGCCTGTCAGGAATGTTGGTCACCAGGACAGAAACCTAACTAGAATACCCGTGAACTCTGGGAGCGGACACAGAATAAGGAGGCTGAGGGGTGAACGGGCATCTCAGGCATTGTCGAATGCAACCTGCTCAAGCCACTGTTTATTTGGGACAAATCTTTAAAACCTGCTATTTGATGTCAGCCTTGGGTGTGGATGTTGATCTGCAACCGGCTGGACAGATGGCGAGTTGCGCTAGGCTTGTCGCAGGTGTGAGCCAGGTGTGCAGGTGTTTCTTGGCTTGGGCTTGGTCAGAGGGCCCACCAGCTCTCCTTCCCCCACCCAGGAGCCCCAGCAGCACACCTGCATCCTCCACCTTCAGGTCCTGATCCAGGCACTGGCTCACCTGCACCTGCTGCCCTGGCCCAGCCAGTGCCCCTCCCTGCCCTCTTGAGATCCAGTCCACTGTCTTCCAGCATGGCCAATAACTGGATAGCTGACGAGTTCTGCCTTGTTCTGCTTCCTCAGAACCTCCCACCATCTCCATTCTCAGCAGGGGCACGATGAAAATCCCCAAGCTCAGCCACAACTTGGCCACGCCCTGCTCTGCTCCGTCCCCACCAGGGTTCCTGTCTCACCTGTCCCAGGGCAGGGGGAAGCCAGAGTCTGCCCACCACTCCGCTCAGCCCTTGGAGCTCGCTACCTTCCTCCCTGGTCCACAGACACTGAAGCCCTGCCCCCAGCACCTCACCTTCAGAGCCCCGACATCTGTCCTCCCATGCGCAGGTCTTAGGATCTGCCAGCACTGCCCAGGAGTGTGAGCCCAGCTCTACCTTCCCAAAAGCCTAAGCCAGC
This sequence comes from Graphiurus murinus, assembly GCA_004027655.1. NCBI lineage: Eukaryota > Metazoa > Chordata > Mammalia > Rodentia > Gliridae > Graphiurus > Graphiurus murinus. Next base: position 15,379 of record PVLC010008908.1, read on the forward strand.
CGAGGCTCAGCTATCCCTTTACCTGACGTCTGTTTGATTTACCTTCTGCTTCTTTCCACAGAATTTCAGCTCTTAAAGGCTGGGATTGCTGGGGGTTTGTTGATTGCCACATTACCAGGGCCCATGGAGAAGCATTGGCTAAAGACTTACCTAATAGAGGTTTGCAGTGTGGCTGGCCTCATCCTGCTGCCGACTTGAATCCCTGTACTTGCTTTTGGCCCATCATACGTGACTTGGTTCCAAGCACCTGGAGAATTTCTCTTTTCTCTGAAGATGTCAGTGCTTTGTATATTTCTAAAATAAAACCCCAAACAACACTCATCTTAACAATGCAGTTGTTAGTTTCTCTTAAGAGCTACCTGCGACAGAGGAGACGGGAGGTGCCCGGGACGGGAGCATTTCTCTCTGCAGGTAGCTGGCATTTATTCCCCTTGACGGTGGCAGTAGATTTTAATTATGGCAGCATTAACGGAGAGTCAGGAGCAGCAGAAAAACACTCAGGCGCCGTCCTTCCCGCCTCTCAGAGAGCAGTTAACCTCCGCCAGAGTCGACACCTCCAAATGAGAGCAAAATTAGTGGGTGTCGATCGCGCTGCAGCCGGCGGAGATGGCTTGCGACTTGGGCTGGTCGCGTTGAAATGCGCTCCGGCTCCTTGTCAGAGGCTGAACAGGCGCTTGGGGGGCAGGAGGGGAAGGGCTGTGCAGGAGAGGCCGTCACACCGGCCTCCAGCCACTGGCTTCCAGCCCAGCGATGACCGAGGACCTACGCACGAAGCTGAGTGTGTCTCTGTACGCACAGCAAGCAGTAGTGGAGATGAGGGCGGTCAGCTTCCAGGTGGTCAGTTACTTTCCCATCTTCTTAGATGAGTCCTTCGGCCCCTTCTCTGTATGGTTGACCACAGCCTAGTCCACATCCCCTCTGTCGGTTTTTGTTTTGTTTTTGCGGTACTGGGGATTGAACTCAGGGGCATTCTACCTCTGAGCTACACCCAGCCCTATTTTTTTTTTTTTATTCTTTATTTTGAAATAAGGTCTCACTAAGTTGCAGAGTGGCTCACTAGGTAGCTGAGGCTGGCCGCGAAACCGGATCCTCCGGTCTCAGCCTCCCGAATGCTGGGATTACAAGCATGCGCCACCATGCCCAGCTCCTCTGTTGGCTTTTTAATTCACCCAGTTACCTGGTTCCCCTTGCTGCGAATCTGCTGCGTGTGAGATGGGCACTGTGTCCCTGTGGGCTCTGGCGGAGGGGCAGGGAGAGAGGTGAGGAACCAGCCTTACCTGCCAGGAGTTCAGGGGCCAGCCAGGAAGCAAACTGTAACACCTGTGCACAAAAGTCAGGCCACGTGGATATGCACCCCCTCTCATCCCACGCTGAGGGCCAACCAAGCAGTGTGGGTGACGTTGGCCGCGTCCAGTCCAAGCCTCTACCATTGGGTTTTGGTGAAGTACATTCCATAGTCCTGGGAATTCTGGGAGAGGGAAAGAAACCAGGTGCTTTCTGAAAGTATCGAGCTGCTGGTTCCCACTGATCCTGAAGCTTTTTACTCTGCCTGTTTATTTTACTTGTTGAGGCGATGACTTCCTCAGTTTTCAGCTGAGCTTTTAGTCAACTGAAAAGTCAAGAGCCCTATCAGGTACACTGACAATTGCAGGAGAGACCTTTCCCTCTCTGAGCCTCGGCAGGCCCATCTTAAAATTGGCAATTAAGTCTGCCTTGTAGCCTAGAACAGCAATTAAGGGGAAGAGTGTGAGTTTCCCAGCAACGTCCTGGCACTTTGCGCTTGACAGGTGAAATCAGCTTTGTGATCAAAGGTTGTCGTGGCTCCGGGGGTGAGCTCTTAAGCGTCTCTGGTATATCCTGATTTGTACAGCATTGTTTTGGTGACCAGGTCCATTTCGTAGGCGCTGCCTCAGGAGAACTGATGACTTTAATATGCTCAGCGTGTGCGTGAATTACTCCAGATGTGCGCACACACTCGTCGCTGCTGTCTTTATCCATCCCGTCCTGTGTCGTCGTCTTCAACCCCTGGTCTCCTGCCCCAGCCAACGGCCCTGCCATTTTAACACACGCCTTTCCAGATTGTTTTAACAGCTCTTGTTAAAAACAGGTGCTGCAGCTGTCCATAAGCGTGGCTCCACGCGCAACGGCTTGACTCTTTTTAACGCTGTCTTTCTTAGGATCTGTGTGCCCAGTCCATTAAAATGTTCTCTGCTGTAGCCTCTAGTCAGAGCACTGGCCATTCTGCCTGTCCACTCTGGAGGGAGACAGGGGACACCCAATTCCCCGCTGCCTACCTGGAGACGCAGCAATGGACAGGGATGAAGCCCCAGGACCACAGGTCCTCCCCGCACAGGCCCAGTGCTCCAGCCTCCCTCCGGGACCTCACATCCCCAGGGTCCCGGGCCCTGTTGGCTGAAGGGACCGCCCTCCATGAGCCCCGAGTCTTTTCTCCCATGTCTCCCGGGTGAAGGCCTTGGCCCTTGGGGTCTCCTCCACCTCACACTGTCTCCTTCTATCGCCCCGCCTTTCTTCTTGGAGCTCCTAATTGTGCAAGCCCTCTCTTCGACCCTCCAGCTATCGATTGCTTCTTCACTCTGGGTTTTGCAAACACCCTCTCTCGACTTGTTACCTGCCTGTCCAATCTGTCCGCAGTGACCTTCGCTGCGTGGAAACCCTCCGCCTTCCTTTGCTCTTGGACACGCTCTCTGCGGGGGGGCTCTCCTGCATGCCTGAGTGGTTCAGAGCAACGGGCTCTGAGGGAGATGGGATGGGTGTTCATACTGAGCCACAATCCCAGTGGCTCAGCCCTGCCCTCCAGCACTTGCCGAGATGGCTGATGGGCCGACCTCTGCTGCTGGGTCCCTCCCAGGACTGAAACTTTGAAAGACTTGCTTTGTCTGCAGGCACGCTCCCGACCTTGGCCGGAGGCCCTCAAACACACAGCTCTCTTGGGGTTCCAGCAGGCCCTGCCCTGCTCAGGTGCCCTGTCCCTGCTTCCAAAATCCCATCTCGTCTGGATCCCCCTGTTGCATCCTGCCCAGAGGGCTGTTCCATCTCCTCCTGCCAGCACAGCCTCCCAGGATGGCCATTTCCACTGTGGTCCTGCTGGCAGAGAGAGGCTCCTGGGAGCTCAGTGGGGCATGCGCTGCCCCCACCCCAGCCTCAGCACCCCACTGCCGGGGCCTCTAGCACCTTAGCCACCTTCCACACCCGTCCAGGGCCCTTGGCCATCCTGGTTCATTCCTGGAACCCCCAGAGCTCACTTCGCTCCTCCCCTGTCACCTGCTCAGAATGGGCCCAGGTCGACCTTGCCTCCTGGCCTGGGGCCGAGGAGCAGAGCCCCGCCCTGGTCAGGCTGACCTGGCTTAGGCAGCAGGCCACCCTCTCCCTTGCTCTGAGAACGGCTGCTCCACACTTCCAAGGAGACCAGTTCCCAGAAACGACTCTTCCCACACATTGAGACACAGACCTCCAAATGGAACACGCACGGTGGCGGGACTGGCTTCTGGCCTCCCTCGGCAGGAGACGGTCCTGCTGAGCAGCCTCAGCCTTGCAGCCTGTCTCTGAGTCCCAGGTTCATCGCTCTCCCTCCAGGCCTGTGCCTCCCTTCCACTCATCAGCAGTCCCTCTGAGTCTGTCCCGAGCCAGCCACAAGTGTCCTGACCTCATGGGGACCTCTCCTGCTGGGAGGACCACCTCATGTCCCGCCTGCAGGACTTCAGCACCACAGACAGCTCTACACCCACCCAGCGTCCCAGGGGCTCCTGCTGGTTATTATCTGGAGAGACGAGGAAGGGAGCAGGGCGTGGGGGTGAGCGTGGCATCCTTGGCGCAGACAGGGGTTGGCCCTCGGGCTGTGGCTTGTGCTCAGCAGGTTGGCAGGATGATGCCTGTGGACTGGAAGGAACTTGGAGTGAGGACGCTGGCTGTGTCCTCTCCCAGCCCCGCCCCAGGCTGCTTGCCGCCCCACCTCCCTTGTGGCCCAGGGGAGCTGTGCAGCTGCACCAAGAGGGAAGGGCGCTCCCTCCTGTGCAACGGAGGAAGAGGAAGCCTCCCGTTTTATTCCAGGGCTTCATGCGATGTCCCCGCACGTGCACAGTGGGATGAGAGGTCCCCGGGGGTGATGACAAGGATGCCGGCACTCCTGGTGTGCTGCCCGGCTACAGAGCTTGCCCCAGGCCCCGTCTGATGCTTGCGTCACCAGCAAGGACTTAGTACTCCTTCCTCGGTGGAGATTGGAAAGCAGGACTGGGAGAAAACACAAAGCGTGCAGGACACTCTGAAAACAGATGCATTTGGAGGGACCCCTCGAGGTCCAGAGGCTGCCTGGGGTGGCCTCCGTATTCATCAATACTCAGAGTAGCAGCCTTCTCACGGCAGCCCATGTGTGCGTGCGTGTGTGTGTGTGTGCGTGCGTGCGCATGCATGTGTGTGTGTGTAAGAGCTGAGGGCCTCTGCAGGCATGGACTGACTGAGCACCACCAACTCCTGCCTCCCGCTGCTTGCTGCTGCACCCCACCAGGGCGAGGCCAGGTGGGGTCTGCAGGGTGCCGACATCAGTGCCCAGGCTGCTGCGCTGAGGGCCCGGCTCCGGCTCTGCATGCAGGGGCCCTGGATGAGGCGAAGAACAGACCCCATCCTCTCCATGCAGGTCTGCCTTAGCCAGGTCTGTGAGAAGAGGAACAGGAGGAGGAGACAGAGGCTGGAAGGGGTTCCTGGGAAGCACTCAGACAGCTGCGGAGGATGCAGGGCTGTAGGCATGCAATCACACCCTGCCTGGCCAGTGTGAGCAGCCTGCCCTGTTCTTGTCTCTGACCCGCCTTTCTCAGCAGCAGGCCCTGCCCAGGGGCATGGTGCCCACCTTCTTGCAGGGCCTCAGAGCCCCTATGTCTCAGCAGGATCTGGCCGCCACCCCGGTCCCACTAGACACCTGCCCCCACCTGCCATTCTTCCATTTGGGGACTGCAGCTGACTCCATGAGTCTGCCCCTTCTCCCAGGTCAAGTCTGGAGGGCATAGCTCTGCCCAGCTCCATGTTCCACTTGTGCCAGGACCCCCTTGCAAAGTGCAATATTTCGTATTTGTGGATTTCGGGCCTGGCCTGCTAATCTCTTTGCAATCTGGTAAATAAAGATGGAAACCAGGAGCCAGGGCAGCCTCCCGATGTCCGTACAGAAGGAACAAAGTTTGATGCTGAGAATCTGGCCCCAGCGGGAGAGCCCAGGCCTTGGGCAGAGTTAATGAACATCAAGCTCTGGTTTCTGCCGGCGCTGAGCCCTCCCCGCTTCTCAGCCGAGCAGCAAATGCTTGCTGAGCAGGTCAGGGTCCAGAGAGCTTGATGACTCAGACTCCAGCTCTGCAGCAACTCAGCACCTCCTGGGGTCCCTGTCCTGCACTCGGGCCATTAGACGGGGGCTGCTTCCTGCTGGAAGTCAGGCAGAGAGAGAGAGAGAGAGAGCCAGACGGGGGCGTGCGGACACCGGGAGGGAGGAGGGCATGGCGAATCCTGCTAAGGACGGAAGGTTCCACCGAGCCGGTTCATCAGGAAGTGCTAAGCAGAGCTGTACAAATATCAGAGACATTGCTCGCTACGCTTTAGCAAGCCTTAATTAAGTGCCTCTCTGTAGACACCCAGCTGATTGCGGGGTCACAATGATGACCAGGACGCTGTCTCCCAATTAGGGGGGCCACAATCCACTGTCAGCACTCTCGTCTCTGTGAGTGTGCATTTGTCACAGTGAACTTGCTCTAAACTTGCGGCACGTGCACTGTGTTTCTGAGGGAGGTATTTGGGGGTCCAGTGTCCCCCCCTCCCCCCGGGGAGATGTTTCTGCACCCTTCTTGCCCTGCTCCTGGCTGCAAGGTAGGGCCTGAGTTGAGGTTTTCCTGCGCCTGTGCCTTCCCAGTGAGCCAGGCTGCCTGGCACTCCCTCCCAGGCCCTGGGCCCCTCCCTCCCCATTGCCCCGCCAGCCCTCCCAGGTTCCACCCGGTCCAGGGAGCCACGGCCCGGTGTCCACATGCAAAGGCTAAATAAACCAAGAGGCACTGGACATCAGGACCCCTCCCTGGCGAGTTGGTCAGGACCCCGACTTTCACGTCCTTTGGTATCCTGCAAGGAGTTTCCTCGCTGTTCAGGGTCCCTGGACCATTGTCTCCCCAGCAATCTGCTAGTTCCTCACTTAGCCCTGCTCCCTCCTAGCGACTTGTATTGACTCATCAGATTTTTCAACTGAGTAACTGATGAATTAATAATCCCAAATAATGGATGGCATTACAGAATGCTAATGCGTCTCTGTGGGGCAGATGAGAGAGAGCAGAGCTGGGGAGGGGAGAGGTCTCCAGGCTTATTAATTTAGCAGTCTAAATGAGAGTCAGAATCTCAGCCTGAATAAATACCGGAGTCTGTTTCGGTCCCGGAGGTCATTGGGAAGTCGGCTATTGAAAAGCTTTCAAGCAAGCTTTTAACCTCAGCGTAATCACCATCATGCTCAGGACCGTCTCACTTGCGTTCATCCAGATTTGGAGCAATTTCCCTGCTGTCGTTAACCCAGGTTAAGCGAGCCTGTTTTTTTTTTTTTAATTTATTTTTAATTTTTTAAAAATTTTAATTGTGTCCTGGCAATTGCAACACAGATACAGGCACCACGATGCTGCTGGAGTGTTGCAGATCTGCGGGGCTGATCCAGCGCTTCCTGCCCACCTGCAGGACATTGCTCCAAACCTCGACCTCGAAACTAGCTCAGTGACCATGCACACACCCCAGGCTCCCATGCATGCACACGCACACACTCATGCTCACAAACACGTGTTCACGCATGCTCACATACATGTCCATGCACAGTCACCCACATATGTTTGCACACACACAAGCACATGTTCACACACACACAGGAGTACAGGTAACCTGGAGAAGTCAAGGTCACTGGATTGTATCAACACTGATCTCTTGGTTGTGATACCCATAGTTCTTTTGGAGGAAACTGGTAAGGAGCACACAGGATCTCTGTATTGCTGCTTCTAACTGTATTGTCAATCTACAATCATCTTAATATGAAAGATTTAATTAAAAAATGTTGGCGCTCATACCTCTACTTGGAATCCTAATCTGTTCATTGCATTACAAATGTACCTTGAAATCCTGCTCAAAATAATTTCAATGGGTCCCCTAGAATATACAGATTGTGTATATAGAACACATATAGCCAGGCGTGGTGGCTCACGCTTGTAATCCCAGCATTCGGGAGGCTGAGACCTGAGGATCCGGGTTCGAGACCAGCCTCAGCTACCTAGTGAGGCACTCCGCAACTTAGACTTGGTTTCAAAATAAAGAATAAAAAAGAGGGCTGGGGGTATAGCTCAGAGATAGAACACCCCTGAGTTCAATCCCCAGTATCACAAATAAATAAATAAATATAGAACACATATGTAATATGAAATGCATAAAATATATGTGCATATATATTATATATATATTATATGTAATGTGTGTATATGTATATACATATACATATATATGCGTGTTTACGTATACATACACGTATATAGATTTTTATTGTGATGTTTTTACCCCCTCCCTTATTTGTGCTTGGCTTTGCATAAAAGTAACAAAACAAACATCTCTCCAAGACTCTCCGATATTCCAGATGAGTCTCTAGGAAATGCATATCCAACTGTTTTCTCATACATAGGTATTATAAATGTAAAACCGCTCCGTACCTCTGCACCCAGGTCCGCATTAATATTCATGCTCAGATGTCCTGGGGAAGCAGCCGGCCAAGAGCAGGGCTGGCCCAGCTCAGCCCGGAGCAGCCACTGGCTGTTGGGCCGGTTTCCTTTGCGGGAGCTTGGCCATGCTCGTCGTTAACGCTGGTCATAGCTGCTCCAGCTGCAGGTGGAGTGGAGGAGCTGTAGCAGGAACGCCACGCACTGAAGCAGAACGTACTTGCAGCTGAAAGTTCCCGGGAAGGTGTGCGTCTGCTCTCATCAGGCTTCTGGGGCGGGGTTTAAGACGTGGCTTCGTTGTCTAGGGGTGAGATTGAATGCTGGAGTTTCAGTGCCACATAGGACGTGGGCGAGGCGCTGGACCCCCCCCCCCCACCGCCGCCCATCTGCTTAGGAGCAGCTCAGCGTCTGCTGGGAGCCACCTCCTGGGGCAGGCGCGGAGGCTGGCAGTACTCTCTGGGTGCCTACTCTGCCCCCTAATATGTCCCAATGCAGGGATTCTGCATGCGCTCCCAGAGGCCAGAGTCTGGCTCAGGGTTTAGTGTGAGGTGCGTGTGTGTGCGCGTGTGCATGTGTGTGTGTGCATGTGTGTGTGTGTGGGGGGGTGATGGCTTGAAAGGCTGAAGAAGAGGTAGAAGATAAGCAAAATGCAACAATCTTTCCACTTGAAATGTGGTTTCATCCTAAAATCCCCAAAGGCACAAAGTAAATTAATATTGAGAAAGAGGGTAGATAGGATTAATAATCAAAATGTTAATAGGCTTTAGTTGAAAATATCTGACAATTCTTAAAACAAATTTATTGATGCCCAAAGAGATTAATGGAGGCATAACTTATAGTAAGAAGCTAAAACCAAAAGTTAAGCTCATGAAAAAGGTGCAAATGATGAGGTTTAACAAATGTAATTTTTCAATTGAAGGAAAAAAGTTGACATGACATAAAAAAAAATAAGAAATAACTAAATGAGTAAAAGTGAACCCTGCTTAAAAAGAATAGAGATGTTTAAAAACCTATGGAATTTCTTTAAATGACTTTAGAACAGTACATTTGGTTGACTTGACATCCGATAATAAAGATCAGAACAGCAAAATCATCCGCTCCCCCCACGAACGCAGGTGAACGTGAATGAAGCGTCCGCACACGATGCCCTTAGCAAACTTGGCAGCAACTGGAAGTATCTTATAAACTGAGTTAAAGCCAAGCCCACAGAAGCACTTGTCTTTGATTTAACAATAACAGCGAGCTGCTTGCTGCGGCCTCCGGAATGTGACTTTGGGGAGGAGGGAGGTCCTGGCTAAAGCAGTAAAACAGGAAAAAGAAATGTAACGGCATTAGGCTAGAACAGAAAGCCGTGGGCTTGCCAATTCCTAGAGAATGAAGAATGGGAAACACTAGCAAATCTGCACAGGATTCAAAACAAAACGAGCGTCCAAAGAGTTGCTGGAAACAATATCAACGCTCAGAAGGAAAAGGATTCCTCTGCATTGCTTGTAACAAATTAGAAACTGTCTCAGGAAAAGGAAAGTCAGAAGCGCAGACAGCCCTTCCTTGGAGCTGTGAGTAAGATCCTTGGCGCTGAATGAGCTATCAGTGCAGAGCTTCAAGACACAGGACCCCGTCGGGGCCATGTGAGACGCCGCCTCTTAGGGTCCCCTGCTCGCCCTATGACCTTGATCTCACGACACTTCCAATTCCACGGAGCTACCCTGGCCAGCAATGTACCTCGCAGAACATACACGATTTCTATGAAAATAATAACAGGATTTATGACAGCCATAAAAGAAGACCTGAAGAATTGGAGAGCTACGCATTGTGTGCAGTTTAGAAATCTCCATATTCTAAGGCAGGAAAATTGCAACATCATTTCAACAGTGCTTTTCAAGGGGTCTGGCAATCTTATTCCAAAGTGCCTGTAATAAAGATAAAAATCGAGAGCAGACAAAGAGCATTTGGAAGGAGGGATAATCTGAATGAGGGATAACTGATATCCAGGCGCAGCGAGAAGAATCGGGAGCCCAAACCTTGGGGTCAGTCCCAGGCCTTAGGTGTGAGGAAGCAGAGGGAGCAGGGCAGGAGACGAGAATCCGGCTCAGTCTGGATGTTTTCTTTCTTCAAAAGAGAGCTGGAGCAAAGCGCGGCAAAGTGTTCAGTTCTATTTGGTGTTGATGTGAGGGAGTGAGTGAGGGCCCTTTTCTGTTTCTTGGAAATGCTTCTGATTGTGACAGTAGTGGTGCTTTTAGAGGGGAGACCTGGTCCTCCAGGGCATTGGTCGGCGGGAGCGTGTGAGGCACATCTGAGCGTGTTCAGGGTGGAATCCTTGCAGCGATTCTGGCTGCGGGTTGCAGGGTGGCCTCCAGTCGCCGGGGCCCTGGCGCTGGGTGGTCCAAGGCAGGGAAGTACTGGCTGGTGATGGGGATGGCTGGTTGGTTTGCATGTGAGAGGGCTCCCGGGGCTTCTGTTTGTTGTCTCCTGCGATTGAGGTGTGTGTGGGGGGTGTCTCTCCCAGGCCAGCAAGGCCCCCAAAGATGTCACAAAATACAGACCATGAAAACATGCCGACTGTACCTGCCAAGCTAGACTAAGGCTGGGGGAGAGGCAGAAACAGTGGGAGGACTGGTCCCAGCAGGGGAAGGGGCTGCCGGTCAGGGAAATCACAGAGAATAGGGGAGAGGCAGGGCTGCCTCTGGGGATTCTGCGGCTGGGCATGCAGCCTTGGAAGTGGGGGGGGGCATGAGATGAGCCAACATCACCCCCATGGTTGAGTGGAGTAAGCTAGCAGCCCCTGGATTCAGCTCAGAGAAGGCAAGTTTGCACGGATGACTTTTAAAAGAGAGCTGTTACCCAGCTCTGATTAAATATTCTGCCCGCCATGTCCTGATCCTCCCCAGGGCTCGGGAGGACCTGGGTTCACCCCCTAGCTGCTCCTCTTGTTGCCTGGTTCCCACTCGAGGTGGGAAGAGGGGTTATGTCTGTGCAGCGTCTCAGTCCCGGAGGCACCCCATCAGCTGCTCTCTCTCCTTTCATCTGGATGTCGGGGCCGCAGAATCTGCCCTTCGATGCTGAGCCGGAACGGTTTCCTATGACATTAGGACCACATCACTATTTATGGTGATTCGTTTGGAGCCAACTTATTAACACGCCAAGCCAGTCTGAGGAATAAAATCATGAGAAGAAAATCACATTTGAAAATTTCCCTGAAGATTTACGGTTCCCTGACACAGGGGCCCGAGGCCTCCGGAGCTCTCCAGAGAGGAGAACTTTAACTCTGCACTTGGAAAACCTGGGCTAATTAGCCAAATACAACCTGCGCCCAGAGCTAAATGCATCATCGGCGCAGGCCTGCAATCCCTGAGCATCTTACGCTCACCTGGGAGAGGTGGGATGAAGGGGGGGCAGCTGTTAGCAGCCTGGTACTGAACTTGGGAAGAGCAGCCTCGTGCATCCCAAATCCAGCTCTCTCTGGTCCACCCGCCCCTCCCCAGCAGACCCCCGCTGCTTGGAGCCGGCCAGGACCTGCTTCCTGTGGGTTTCCTCAGTGTGGAGCCTGTTACCCCAAGAGGGGGGATACCCAGCAAGTGGAGCACCATGGCTCCTGGCTCAGTGGGATCCTAACTTTCAATCACCCCCTCTTTATGCCATAGATGAAGGTCATTCCTTCTCGAAGGTTACGGGGAGGCTGCACACAGGACACTGGACGTTGGAGGCCACAGCAGGTTGTGACACAGTTGTCACACAGGCGCACAGGGCTGTGTGGGCAGCAATGAGGGCAGGGGCCCCTGGTTCCCTCAGGAGGATCCTCCTCAGGCAGAAAATGGAACAGCTGCTTGGGTATGCAGGACCTGTGGCTGGCCCTCTGATGAGCCGGGCTCCGTCTCCAGGAGCAGAGTGGGAGGCTGTGCTGAGACCATTCAAGGAGGCCTGGTCCCCAGAGGCAGAGGCGGAGCACAGCGCCCAGTCTGAATCTCAGGCTGCCCTCCACCTCTCCAGTCTGGCACCTGCTGGGGAAGCTGCAGCAATGGCCAAAGCATCCAGGTGTGCTGGGTACCCAGCTCAGCTGGCGCTGGAACAGAGGACAGTGTTCCCTGAACCCTCTCCACCCAGTGCCCGGGTGCCCCTGGGACTCCTGCCTTCAGGTGAGGAGCCAGGAGGGGTGTGCCCATGTCAGCCACAGACGCCCTCTCCAGGGCAGGGAGAGCACTGCAGGTGGCCCCGACAGAGGTCCCACAAACCCCACTTTGGGGAGCACCTGTCTCCCATTTGACACTCAGCGGCTTCCCCCTAGCACCCCAAGCAGGTCCCTGTCCAGCAGACTCTGGGGGTGAGTAGTTACCAAGGTAAGAGATGTCCCTGAGAGACTTTGCTGTTGACTCAATGGCGCCCCCTGTCTTTCTATCAGAGGGTGCAGCCCCCACCCCGATACCTCCTGTGACTTTGCTGACACAGTGCTGGTCCACTCCAGGGGCTGCCCACCCCAGCGCTCACACCAGTGTCCAAGATGGAGGAGCCGAGGCAGAGGGCAGGGTCTTCAGGCAGCCCAGGTATCACCTGGCCTTGTGGCTGCTGCTCACCTGCGTGAGACCTGTGTCCTTTGTCACATCACCTGGTCCCCATAAAGCTGAGAGTTCAGATCTGCTTCATAGAAGCCACGTCAATGGCCCCGTCAGAAGGTGGCCAGGACCCCTATGGGCGAAGGGGACAGGACACCATGAGCAGAGCTGGCTTGGTGACACCCCAGGCTCCTGCTGGGGGCCCATGGCATCGGGCACGTGACATCAGCCATGGGATTCAGCCACAGGCCTGGGGCACTGGCTGCGGCTGGGGAGGAGCGGTTTGGGAGGCCGTGGCTCTGGGAGCCCTGGCCCCCCTCTCTGTCCAGTGCCCGGCCTAGCCCTGAGTTGCCCGGGCCACTGCCGGCTCTAGCCGCCCACTGCAGGCACGGGGTCAGGAGGCGGCTGCACCTCCAGAGGAAGCTTCCTCTGAAGTCAGATGTCCATGGTGCAGGGCTCCCTGAGCAGAGCCCCGTGGAAGGTTCTGGAACCTCCCCCAAGGTATGCCGAGCCTCCTTGGCTCCTCCCACCGGGGACTTCTGCGTGCCGTGGGCCAGGGATCCACCTCTGCACAAAGAGGCTTCTTTTTTTCTTTGAGGATCTCTTTGGAAGACAGTAGTTTCTCTTCTGATTTATTTGTTTGTTTATTTGAGTAGAGCAAAGAAAAGCCTTGGTAGACTCCAAAGAAGGAAGGGAAACACAAACAACCCAACGAGGACTCGGCCCTGCGTGGGGAGGGGACGTCCGTCTGTCCAGAGGGAGAGCCCCCTCCCAGGCCACTCCTGGCGGAAGAGCTCGTGGGCTGTGGCGTCGTTGGTGGATCTTTCCTCTTGTGCATGTCTCTGCTGCTCAGGGCCCAAAGGCGCCTTCCGTGCCCCCGGGGATGCCCGTCTCTTGCCTCTGGGACAGAGGCTTGGGTGCAGCCCGGTCAGAAGCTGACAGACAACTCCAGCAGCAAGGGTGCAGGAGCCTGGGGCCTGTGTGAGGCCATTAGGCCAGGATGGGTCCTGATCACCCTGGATAATGGATCTTGGTAAAGAACAGGTTCAGATGCCCTTGCTGCTCTCCCTCCAGATCTCTCTCTGGCTCCCTCTCTCCTGCTTTCTGTTTTCCTCCATGAGACACTGCCAGACAAAGGCCCTTACCAGAAGCCGCCCCTCAGTCACGTGGCTCTCAGCCTTCGGGCCTGTGGGAAAGAACTCTCTGTTTTTTATGAGTCGCCCAGTCTTGGGGACTGTCACAGCAGCACAAAACAGAAGGGGGCCTCTGCCTGCATGGAGGGCGCTGCCCACGGGTCCCTTGGGGCCCACATGCACCTACACCCCTGTGTGTCCTGTAACAACTCCCTGTCCCTTGAAGCTCCCCTCGACCCTGGCCTGCACCTCACCTTCCACGGCGGCCCCGGACCCCTGCTGCTCACAGCCCTCAGGGCGGCACAGAAGACCGTGCGTGTCCCCTCATGCCCAGCTCCACAGGGAGGGACAGATCCCCGGCTTGTCACTTCACACAGGACCCATGCTCTTGGATGTTCAGGAGGGCACAAGCCCTCAGGGTAGCCAAGGGCGAGCCGAGTCCTTAGAGACCCAGGAAGCTCTCCACCAAGTCAGCCAGGAGATGTGATGCTGATGTTCCCCAGGGCGGCGGTGGTGCAGGATCACGCAGGCACAAGAGATGACCCCAGAGGGGAAGGAAGGGAGGGACGACCCTCCTTAGAACGCACACAGCAAGACAGGCCCTTCCGTCAACCCTGACGTGAAGAAGTGTATCTGCAGACACAGGCCGGTTACCCCAAGGAGAGCCGCCAAGCCAGGGGCCCGGGAAGGAGGTGAAGTGCGGGCACTCAGGAAGGAGCATAGACAAGGGGTGCAGTCAGACCGGGTGCCTTTTGAATGATGCTCCGCAAATGCCAGAGAACTTGAAGCACGGGTCCCAGGCTGGGGCGCCCTCTGCCTCTGGGCCACCAGGAGCATCTTAGAGTGCTCGCTTGTCTGCAGGACAGTAGCTGTGTGGGAGAAGCGCAGGGCTTGGGGCCTTTAACCGCGCCCCTCCTCCCCTTGATGCACAGGAGACACTGAGCAGCCCGAGGGCTTGGGATTCCATGTGATCTGGTCTTTTCCCCCAGGGATGGATCACTCACAGGGATGGATCACTCACAGACATAGATCACTCACAAGGATGGATCACTTGCTGGGATAGATCACTCACAGGGAAGGATCACTCACAGGGAAGGATCACTCACAGGGAAGTAGACCCATTTTGTGCGGAGGGCCCCGAGCTTTAGCATGTAATGAGTCAGGGCCACGCTCATTCCAGGGTCGTCCGCTGGGCCGCGCCCCCTTCCACTTGTAGCTCTCCGATGATCTCCAGCAGAGAAGGGAGTCAGGTCACCTGGGCCCGGCGTTCCTTGAGCCCACGTGCTCTCAGAAACACATGTGTGCGTGGGTAGCACCCCTCACACAGAGGTACACTCTGCACGCAATCCGATGCCCACACCGCAGACCATGGGTAGTGACATTTGAGGAATGTCTGCAGGCGTGCCGCCATGCCTGCAGTTGGCCATCACTGCCACCCACGTGGTGATTCTTGGCGCCCTTCCCGGCTAACCTCGGGCCTGCTTTCCAGCCTCGCGATCCACGCTCGCTTTGCCTCCAGGTCAGGGGTGTGGCCTCTGCAGCCCGTGCTCCTCTGGGCCACCTCCGGCTCAGCTCCAGGCCTGTGAGGCCCATCCCTGAGGTGGCTGTGCACTGTCGTCCTCCCCTGATTCCTCCAGAAACAATGCTATTACAGTTACTGCTTTGTTCTCTGTGGACGGACTTGGGGGGCTTTGCAGATTCGCTTTGCTGTGCCATTTTTGGACGCCCGTTGGGGCTCCTGGGTAGACACCCATGTGAACCGGCTGCTGAGAAGGTTTCACACCTGAGCTGTTCCGGCATCACACCCGTTTCCTTCCCTGCACTGGGGATGAGATCTGCTCGCTCCACATTTTGACCGGAGCTTGGCAGGACCCGTCTTGATTCCCTTCCCTGCAGATGAGTGTGCAGTGTTTCCGCTGGGGTCGGAATTTGCAATCCTGGACTGACTCACGGGGTTGAGCACCTTTCCATTGGCCTACTGGCCAGTTGCATATCTTCTTTTAGGAAGTGAATATATATATTTTTGGGAGCCTTATGGGTCACAGAACTAAAAGGTGACTGCATTAGTTGTCTAGGACAGCTGCCACACAGCACATCAGAAGGGCAGTCTGAGTTCTGGGAGTCTCAGGGCCGCTTCCTTGGAGACCTGTGAGGGAGGGTCTGCTCCCGGCCTCCCTGAGCGGCAAACAGCCATGGTTTCCCCGTCTCCTCATAGCTGCCCCACTCTGTGCGAACTCTCCCCGTGCCCCCCCCCCCTTTTTTTTTAAATAAGGGCACAGTCCTATTGGATCAGGGCTACCCTGATGGCCTCTTCTTTCTTCATGACTCTGTAATGACCCCATCTCCAAATAAGGTTGCATTCTGAGGTTCTGGGGCTCAGTCCTCCAGTGTAAGGATTTGGAGAAAGAAAAGTTCAACTGGTAACGATAACTAAGGCCAGAGCCCAGGGCGGGAGAGCCTACAGCCCAGGCACGCTGACACCACCCACACCGGCCGAGGAGGTGCCCCAGGGTGCTCCGGGGGCTGACACGCTGGCCTCCTTCCTGGGCACCGGGTGCCCGCGCCAAGGTGCCCACAGTGAGCTTGCTCTTTGCAGAGACCTCGGCTGGTCCCTTCTGCTGCTTCAGGGCTGGCCGTTCTCTCTGGAAGGTGGGCTCACCATCTGGCAATTTCTGTCCTGTGATTGGATCAGCTCGAAGGGTAATCAAATTGGGAAGAGTTTGTCAGCCAGGCGTCCCTGCCCTTGGCCCGGGGCTGTGGGTTCTCGGGCCTGAGTCACAAAGGGACCGCGCCTGTCCCCTGGATGAGTGAGGCTGCTCAACCGGGGGCCTCGGCCCGGCCTGGCCTGGACACTGAAGGTGCACAGAAGTTGCCAGCGTCCTTCCCTCCGGGACACTGGGCAGACGGCCCCTCCCTCCTGCAGCCCCTTCTCCTGACCTGTTGCAAGGCAGAGACCCGGGCTTGGTTTTAAATAATACAATTAAAAATTCTACCTCTGAAACATGGTAATTGTAATCTGTCTCATCTCTAAGTGTAATTATATTAAACTTCAATTTTCCCTCAAATATGCATTCTAATTCAATTTTCCTTTTTTTCTCTTCTTAACTAAATCTATTATCATTCCCTCAGTTAAATTATGCTTATTTAATCTTTGATGAGACCTTTCACTGGCAATCAGCTGATTTAAATTAATGCCCTGAAGCCTCGGGGAGGGCCAGGGCTCAGCTCCTGAGCTCTGGGAGAGTGGGAGGGCAGAGGGGGGGTGCTGGTTCCTGGGTCCTGGCTTTGGGGTGCTCCCCCATCTCTGAGGAATGCCCAGGGGCATGGGAGAGAGCGGGTGAACAAGAGGAGGGTCAGACCTGCAGGTAACAGCAGAGCCTGCCCCCGTCGTGCAGTGACCCCAGAGCAGCAGCCCCCGGCCAGCCCCGCCCCCACCCCCAAGTTCTAGACGCACACCCACCTCAGCAGGCACCTGCGCCCCAGGGCCTCCCGCACAGTCTGCAGTAATTGTGGTAATGGCAGGCTGACCTCGATATTTCTCATTATCATATTACTTAATTAGGTATAAATCCCTTAGGTTCATAGCTTTTTTTTCCAACCACCAAACACAACGACTGTATGAATTAAATGCAAAATATAATCGACAAAGCAAAACAACAAAAAAATGTTAGATTAATATCTTTAGCTTAGAAAAAGGCAATGTTTAGCCGGGCGTGATGGCGCATGCTTGTCATCCCAGTACTCGGGAGGCTGAGACCGGAGGATCGCAGGTTCGCAGCCAGCCTCAGCTACTTAGTGAGGGCCTTTGCAAGTCAGTGAGACCCTGTTTAAAAATAAAGAATAAAAAATAGGGCTGGGGGGGTAGCTTGGAGGTAGAATGCCCCTGGATTTAATCCCTAGTACTGCACAAAAAGAAAGAAAAGAAAAAGACAATGTTGGAGTAAAATGAAATCACTGCCAAGGAGGGATGGGCCCTGCGTGCTCAGGGTGTTGTGTTCCAGCCCCTGCTCAGCCTCTGGGGAGCTCAAGGAAGGCAGGGCACGGTGGGACTTGGGTGCACTCTGCAGTTGCCATTAAGCGTCTGGTCTGAACGTGCCCGGGGGGCTGGAGGACCTGATCCCAGGTCTCGGGAGCTTCCCTCGAGCCCTGCACACCACAGGCAGGAGGCTTCTGCATCTACGGCCAACAGTGCAGGGGTCTGCGGCGCTGGCCTCCCCTCACCCTGCCTGCTGTCCCTGGACAGTGGGAGCCTTGGTGTACACCCGCTCCTGTGGAAGCAGCTCAGCAGGACTCCCTGGTGACCCCAAAAGAAAGCCAGTGGGGGGAGGGACACAAAGGTAGATCTGAATGCCCCTAGGACCCTCAATTGCTCTGGCCACGAGTTGGATCTCAGAGTGACAACACCTGCAGAATAGGCCCCCAAGTTCCCTTCATTTATGCATCCATTCACACATTCACACATTCATGCATTCATTCATACATTAATTCATTCATGCATCCCTAAGTCCACTCAAGGGAACCACATACCCAGAACATTGTTTTCAAGCTGTTTACCATAGAAATGTTGCCTAGATAGATTTCATTATTTTACAATCTGTGCTGGCTGATCTAAATGACAGGCTCGATTTCCCTCTTGCTTCAAATAAGAGGAGGCCATCCGTGCGACCAGCACTTGGGCTTCGGCCCCAGTTTTCCTGGACACTGGGTCCTCGGGCTGAGAGGGCTTTGTGTTCAGGACTCAGGGCATGGACCCCACACCAGCCCTCCACTGGGGTGCGTCCTGCAGGTGCGGAGCCCAACCGCAGCTCGCTCAGACTGAAGCGTCTCGGGATTTACCTGCTACCTGTTGGAAAGAGCAGGCCACGTCCCAAGGAATTAACACCTGGTGGGCACAGTCAACCCTTGGACATAGAAGACCACAGACAGTTGGATTCAGAGGACGGAGGTCGGACACCAAGCCCCTTTCTAGCTGCCTCCGTGCATTTTGTGCCTGAAACATGGGGCTCAGTCTGCAGGACGTACAGGCAGAAAGTGCAAGCATTTTGGTGAAGGCCAAGCACACATGTTATCGCCACACTTACGTGGGAATATTTTTAGTTGCAAAAACCGACAAACTGACATGTATTTTTTTCAAATAACTTAAAAAATGCTTTGTAAATTGTGACACTCCGATACCACACAGCCAAAACAGGTTATTTAAATATGGATTCTAATTTGTACTGTAATTCACATTTAACAGACAGCCAGGCACTTTTCAAATGAATAAAATGCCCTATGAAATCAATTCATCAGGTAAGAGCCACACACAACTGCCTTGCTGTCGCCGTATCCTCATTCCCACGTGGGAAGCACTCGCTAGGACGGATATCTCCCGACACACACCTGTCAGGATCACAAGATTTGACCCGGTGTCTTGCCTCCCACCTGCAGGGACACAGGTATCCCCTGCTTGGGAGCAGATGGCGGCATGGCCAAGGCAGGCCTGTGGAAGCTCAGGTCCTGGTGGCCCCAGCAGGAGGGAGCAGGAACACCCTGTTAACTCTCCACAGTAGCAGCCATAGCTGCACCTCTTGGGGGCCGAGTGCACACTGAGATTGTGGCGCCCTCGCTGAAAGTCTTGAAGCCCCTCAGGACAGCAGCGCTCGAGCGCCAACCAGCCAGGCTCAGGCCGGGCACTGCAGCCTTGGCCAGCCTCCAGGTGGACCTGGAGAAGCCGGAGCCGCCCCTGCAAGCTGTGGAGGTCTGCGCAAGGGCAGTGCAGACTTTCTCATTTTATCTGGGCCTGGGTGACAGGTCCGTTGTTGGTTGCACAGAAAACAGGTGAAACTGTGCACGTGCGTTGCATGCACACGTCTGCACCTGTGTGTGTTTGTGTAAGCAAGGGCAAGTGTTTACATGTGTGTAGCATCCCTCCTAGGACTGTCTCGACCCCTGGCCCACCCAGAGTGGGGCTTGCTCCTGGGGACGGACCCTCAGGCTGGCCCTGCTCCTTCTCTGAGCTCCCCCAGCTCTGTCCAGGCGTGGGCATGTGGAGAGCAGCAGACACAGGCTCACCTTGCCGGCCCGCAGTGTACAAAGCAGAGCCTGAATCCACCGCTGGCCTCTGCACAGGTCCTGCAGCCCGGGCCAGGTCCAGGAGCGCACGGGCCACAGTCCCATGCTGAGTGGTGGCCAAGGCCGCCCCTCGCTGGTGAAAGTGGGTGCTGGGCTGAGTCTCCCCAGGTCTTGCAGCCTCAAAGTCCCCAGGACAGGGTTTATCGCAAGTCTCTGGGGCCAGGAGCCAGCACGTCCCAACGACCTTCCTGTGTCACCAGCTTCCCTTTCATCGAACGCTGGTTCCTCCCTGGAAAAAGCAGGTTTTGGTAAAGTATTTCTCCCATCCCTCCTTCCCCGGGATCTTGCCACGAGGATCACTCACTCTTCACATGTAAGGAGTCTCGGGCTCTGCACACACTCTCAGCCACCCCAGCTCTGCTGCCACATTGCTCACCCGACCCGAGGGGGGCCTGGAGACACAGGATCCGTGTTGTGGCTGAGACGCTGCACAGGGGCGTCAGGCATGCCACCCCCGGGGGACCCTCAGTCTCCCCAGAGGACCGTTTCTTGTATGACGGTGCTACGAGATGTCTCACCCAGTCACGAAGGTCCCTTCTGCTGAGGACAGCACTGCACTCCTCTTGCCCCAGATCACCCAGATGGCCGCTCCCTGGCCCTGAGACCGCAGCTGGGAAGGTAGGCAGAGGGGTTCCCGCCCTCCCAGCCTGACCCGGAAGGACTCGAAACCACCAGGAGCACAGGCCTCGCTCCGAGGTTCTTCCTTTTCAAACCATCCCTTTCTAAAACAATTGCAGCCACGTGATCCAAAGTGAAATATGCCCATCTCATTTATTAGACTTCTACCCAAACTTAGACATCAAATGTTTTATTAATATTTTCTATCATCCTTACAAGTTAAACCAGCCATGAAAATTACCTTCCAACAGAAAAAAAAAAATGTTGAAAATGTATTCATTTATAGGAGTCGCCGAGCAGCCCTGCCTTGGTAATTCAATCAGAAAGGGCTGAGGTACGCTCCAGTACATTTTCTCTGATGCAAATATTGAAATATTTAATTAATGTCAATCAGGCCTGGAAGAATGAGTCACATCAGCCGCAGCCAAGAACCCAGAGCTCCGGGCTCAGCCTCAGCCACCGCGGAGGGCTGGGGGATGCTAGGAAGGAGACCGTGGGGGTGCCAGGGGAGGGGAGGGGATGCAGGGTCCCTCTGGGTGTCGGAGGACACAGAGCCCGCCTAGAGGCCTCCGGCCCTCCCGCTCCTCCTTCTTCTGTTTAATTCTCATGGACTCTGTTCTTTGCACTGTGTGGAAATCGGAAATGAAGAGCTGGGTATCTTCAACAAACATGACCCTGTTCTCTCTGGGATGGGCTTGAGCTCTGCCCACGACTAGAACTTGAACACCAGGATGTTCGTGAGTGTACGGAGAGCCGGCTCTGACCAGGTACCGCGTGGGGATGCGGGACAGGCCAGGACAGCCTCTCCAGGACCCGGTTACTCTCCAGGTGCTGGGTGGCAGGGGGAGGAGGAGAGGGAACAGAATGCAGACAGGGTGCAAACGCAGGCTCAGCCTCCCTCAGGATCCTCGCCTTCCAGGGACCTGCTGAGAACTGGCGCGGTGCATATGAGCCCGAGGAGGAACATGGAGTCTCCATGCAGGAGAGACTTGGGGGTCCTCGAGGAGGCCCTGCTTGGGCTGCACCTCCAAGCGGAGGAGGAGCCCTGGCTGGAAGAAGGGAGCCAGGCCTGCAGGCGATGCAGAGCGCAGGGCTGGAGCCGGCAGGGACTGGGGTTCCATGGTGCTTTGGGCTGCGGAGGTAGGCAACACACCCATGCGGGGCGGCCGTCCTCCAGACCCCACAGCCACCCACAGGTGCAGGCGACCGAGGAAACTCAGGGTCTCGAGGCCAGGGTCCCGGAGGGAGACCACTATGCAGAGCAGGGTGCTGGGGGACAGAGGTCTGCGGGGCCCTCGGTGGCTTCCTGAGGTGCAGGAGAATCTGTGAGCGTCTCCATAAACCCCGATTGGAGCATGCCGACAGGCCGTGGCGTGCTTCTAAGGGGCCAGAGTGACCCTGGAGGTGCTCGGCCTGCACCCCGCACACTGGTCATCACCATCAGGCACCGAGGCCCTGAGCACAGCCCCTGAGATCCTACTGTGTGCGCTGCAGATAGCGCCGAGCACCCTGGGCCAGGGGCGCTGGATTTGACAAATATTGAGGGCACCCAGGACGAGGCAGATTTCAAATAAATAGCAGTAGAAACAACCATACGCTTGCTGGGATGCACTTATGCCGACAAACGTGCTGCTTACCTGAAATTCAAACTTAACGGGGTAATCCTGCATTTTATCTGGTAACCTCCTATTTCATTTCTTTCTTTCTCCTCCTCCTCCTCCTCCTCCTCCTCCTCCTCCTCCTCCTCCTCCTCCTCCTTCTTCTTCTTCTTCTTCTTCCGTGATGTTGGAATTGAACCCAGAAGCATTCTATTTCCAAGCTACACTCCCATATATATTTTATTTTATTTAGGAACAGAGTCTCGCTAAGTTGCTGAGAGCCTCGCTAAGTTGCCGAGGCTGATTGCAAACCTGCGATCCACTTGTCTCAGCCTCCCTAATACTGGCATTACAGGCATGCACCACCATGCCA
This sequence comes from Graphiurus murinus, assembly GCA_004027655.1. Classification (NCBI taxonomy): domain Eukaryota; kingdom Metazoa; phylum Chordata; class Mammalia; order Rodentia; family Gliridae; genus Graphiurus; species Graphiurus murinus. Next base: position 37,483 of record PVLC010008908.1, read on the forward strand.
GGCTTGGAGAGCCTATTTCACAGGTGTCTTGCTAGCCAGAGATCTGACAATAGCAAATCAACAAATAGATGTCGCTGCAAATAGCTGTCGTGCTGTGTACCTCGTGTATGTGTGAGACCGTGAGCACAGATGAGTGGTGGCCGGGGTGGGGGCGCGCAGGCCTCTGGCGTCTTTTGGCAGCCCCCCTCCCTCCCTCCTGGGTGACACCTGCAGCTCCTGCACAGGCCTGTGCCCGGCAGAGTTTGTAGGATGAATGGACCAGTGATTGAAGGATCCTCTCAGGCACGCTGTGGGCCAGCAGGAGCCGTCCTGATGAGCCAGGCTTTGCCAGGCCGGAGATGCTAGAATGACAATAGTCACATCAGGGGAGATGGGACCCAGGTGGAGGGACGGCGCTGATGACCAGCAGGTGTCCCTAGCTCTGGTGGGCAGTCAGGCATGGTCCGACCCCTCTGCCACCCAGCTTCACACTGCAGCACCTCGTGAAGGATTGAGCCGGGGCCCGGTGGTCTCTGTGACCTCCACAAAGCGGAAGCTCTTCTGTGTCCATGCTCTTTGGGGGGACGTGATGCTGGGACCCTTGGGGGGTATCTAACAGCCCCATCCATCCAAGCAGCGCCTCGCACACCTGAGTATGAGCTGAGAATTGAATAACTAGGAACACGAGCAGCGGGCCTGGCCCGTGCCTGGCGGCCCTGTGTCCTCCATGAACACATCCTGGGGTAGCGGTGGTGTGCATGGGGGGACTTTTAAGGAGGCTTGGAAGGGGATCATCAGGAAGAAAGCTTGCTGAGTGGATACCTAGGCATTCTAGAATTTCTCCCCTGCCCTTGCCAGTGCCCAGGAACATGGGTGGGCTGTCCACCCCGGGGAGACGGGGCTCAGGACTTGGGGAGGGCCGGGTTGGCCGGGACCCACTGGTGCAGCTGGTTCATTTCGATGCACAGTTTCTGCCAAGGCAAGTCTGGCCCCGAGACAGGCCTAGGCCCCGATCCCTCTGCGTCCTCCTAAACAGAGCTTCTCTGTAAACACGTCCCCAACAAAGACGTCAGGGCCCAAGAGGATGGGACCAGGACTTGCTCCCCACACCACCCAAGCTGCCCTTAAACACTGCTCAGCTCTGCCCAGCCCTGTGAGGCTCCGGCCAGCTCGCCCTGGACTCGGCCCCGCCTGGTCCCCCCGACCCCAGCAGGCTCCCCGGCCCCAAGACCCTTGCTGCCATAGTGCTCTTCCTCAAACCAAAGGCCGGCTGGGCTGCTCTGTCTGTCCCCAGTGTAATCTCACGGTGCTCACCTGGAGAGCAGCCCTGTCCGTCTCCTCCCTGCTGGTTTCCTTATCCGGGGCAGAAGCAAGACCAGCACCAGCTCAGAAAGACACGCCATGACAGGGCTCAGGGGGTGGGACGCCACAGACACCCTGTCAGGGCTCCATGTTCAGTCCCAGTCTAGGGCAAGCAGCTGGAGCGTAAGGTAGAAGGCGCCCCACAGGTATGCTTTGCCCCTCTGCCCTGGAAATCGAGGCAGCCTCCTGCCAGCCCTCTGCCTGCGGGCCCTCCCCCTTACCACCGGCGCCCCCAACCCACCGGCGTCCCCGTGCCCTCCAGGACCCTGGGCGGTCTCCAGGCCTGGGCATCTGGCCTGCTGCCTGGAGGGCCCTCCCTGTCCTCGCCAATACCCACTTCCTGGGGTCTCCCTGCCCTGTCCCCTGAGGGTCTGCAGCTCCGTGACCTGGGCCACACTCCCCGGCTCTTGTCACAGGTGCAGAGTGTCCTGAGAAATGCTTCTACCCCACGGAGCTGAACTTCCGAGAGGAGGAAGAGGCCGCCCTGACTCTGGTGTTCTGTCGCCCTGCAGAGAGACAGTCAGGGGTGATGGCGCTGGGGCCCATGCCTTCCACCTGGGCTGGACCACCTGCCCCCGCCTCACCTGGGAGCCGCAGGCACCTTGAAGTCCAGGGCCCTGTGCACACACCCACTCGCTCACGGAGACCCGCCACTCAGCGCCCAGGGATGCCAGCTCTCTGCGGGGGGGGGGGTCTGGAGGAGGGAGACAGCGGGAGGACGGCTGCCCAAGATCGCTGGGGCTCAGGAGGCCTCGGGGAGCCCTCAGGGTCGCCAGAACGCACCCCTGAACAGTGAAACAGGTAGTAAGCATCAGCCCCGGCCATAGAAAGGCACTCTACAATCTACATATGACTTGTTTATTGCGGGCACACAGGACTTAAAATCCAGCCATTTTAACCATTTTAGGTGCACATTCTAGTGACATGGAGTCCGTTCACTTGGCCGTGGAGCTGTCGACACCATCTGTCTGTTACAGAACTTCATCTTCCCAGAGCAAAATTCTGTCCCCATGAAACGCTGAGTCCCCGCTCCTCCCAGCCCTGGCGCCCACCCTCCCGCCTCCTGTCTCTGTGAATGGCAACCCGGCTTCCTCACACCAGTGGACCTATGCAGTGTGTGGCTGTTGTGGCTGGCCTCTCTCACTGGAGGCACTGGATGGAAAGTCACCTGTGTTGTACTGTGTGTCAGAATTTCTTCCTTTTCAAGGCTGAATAATACTCCAAAGTGTGAATGGACCACATTTTGTTTGCTTGTTCCTCCACTCATGGACACGGGGCTGCTTTGAACATGGTGCAGGAAACCTCTTCAAGTCCTGGCTTCCAAATCTTTCTGATGTGAACTTGGAAGTGGGAATTTGGGGGTCACATGATAATTCCTTTTTACCTTTGGGCTACACGCGCAGCCCTATTTTCTTTATTTGGATACAAAATCTTACTAGGTTGATGAGAGTCTCACTACTTGCTGAGGCTGTCCTCGAACCTGCGATCCATCCTCCTATCCCAGCCTCCTCAGTACAGGGATTACAGGCATGCACCACCACGCCTGGCTGGTAATTCCATTTTTATAGACTCACTGTTAAGCAACACAGAACTGGAATCTCTTCCTGCTCTACCTGAGATTCTCCACTCCTTGAACTTAAAAACCCTTCTTCTGATTTGCTCCATGAGACAAGGAACACCCATCTCTGAGTCTTTAAGATGAACCCCAGGCACATTCACACTCCCTCCGTCTGTAGGGTCCTGAGGCTGGGACACCCGCTGCAGCAGGTTGACCCAGGGCAGACTGCAGCCCCCCACAGCCGCCAGAGATGCAAGCAGGGCCGGACTTACTGCCTTGCTCGGCGGAGGAGAGGGCTGGATCTGCCCAACTTGGAGCGGGAGGCCGCTCTGCCCTCCACTGCCTGTGAGGCAGACACGAGCCTTACACGCCGGCTTGTACGTCCGCCAGCAATCTGCTGTGCATATGCACCTGGAACCTGAGCCAGGACAGGAAGAGCTCAGCCGTACCCTGCAGAGGCTCTCCACAGAAGCCACGGGGCCAGGCTCCCTGCACCTGGGCAGGTGAGTGGCCCAGACAGGAAGCAGGGAGAAGGGAGGGGAGGCCAAGTCCTGGGCACTTGCTCCCGCTTGCCACCTGCAGGGCCCACGGGCATCAGCCTCTTCATCCACGACAATTTTCTGAGCAATGGACAGGTCAGAAGGGAAGCCCCCAGCTGGCCTGGATAGCACTGACCCAGCAGTCGCTGGTCATCTGCGTCTGCGCAGGGGTCCCGCTAAGGGCTCCTCCACCTCCTCGCCTCTGTCCCGCTGGCCATGGTCTACTCAGCGCGCTGGGGAAGGGCGGGCAGAGCCAGTGGACCCCCAGAGGTGCGGGGGGGGGGGGGAGACCGGAGCTGGGCCTGAGGCAGAGCCGGGCCGTGCCATGTGATCCATGTGGATGGCCGGCTCGGGTTGTAAGAGTAGTTAGACACCCTCATGGCCTCTCCTCCTGATCAGAGGAAGCCAGTATGGGGGCTTCCTAAGGTCTCGGCTCCATGAAGATGCAGTGTCTCGGCCATGGTGATAGCTGATAGCGGGGGCGGGGGGCGCTTCTGAGGACATTAGCTGCTTTCCCTTCCTGCAGGGCATCAGGAATGGAGGCTCGCGCCGCCTCTGGGGCCCTGCCCTTCCTGGCTCAGCTCCTGTCCCTGGACCTGCAGCTCTGAGCCAGTGCATGGCCGCACGCTTCCCCCTCCCATGGCCTCTCAGGAGAGGCTTTCCCATCTGCAATCCACGGCGCCTGCCTGTTTCCCTGCGGCCTTGAGGCTGCTCCGAGGACAGTGTCAGAGGCTTCTAAATTGCCCTGCATTCGCATCTATTATGTCTGGCCACTTCCACATTTGTTACCTGGCTCTCTAGGCCACCTGGCAAAGCTCATCCCCTGGAGGGGGGGAGGACACTGGGGTGCAGCGTGGGGAAACAGAGGAAGCACGATCCTGAGACAGGGGCCTCCTCTCCAGATGCCCCGAGGTGGGATGCTGGGCAGAGGAGAGTGACATCGCAGAGGTCACTGCTGGTGGGCTCTGGGGGGTGGGCAGATGGTCCCTGTGAGAAGATGGGCTGATGGGGGACAGGGGAGGGCCCCCCGTATCACATCTGATCTTGGGTGGAGAGAGAAGAGGTGACGTTCGTGGCACAGAGGTCACTGAGCAGACAGGACGTGAGAGGAACCAAGAGCCAGGGACATGGTGTGCCCTTCCTCTCGCACACCGCACTCTGTCTCCCACCTCCGAGAGCCACCGAGGTTTCGTGGCCGGCTGTCCTCCCTGTCCTCCCGCCATGCCTTGCGGGATGCATCCTGCCCTCCCCCAAGGCGGCCTGAGCACCCTCTGTTCCTGCCCACCCAGGCAGTGGGCCCGGCAGCCGTCACAGCAGGCACCCAAGGGAGGTCTCTTCCTCACTTTCCCGGCGTGCCCACCTCTGTCCTCCGTTTGCATAATTTGCAAGGGGGAAGGACGCCTGTGTGGTGTGCAGCCAGCCTGCGCCCCAACAATCCCATCCAGATTGGAGCCCGCGGCAGCCGCCATCCATCATGCTTGGACTCTGGCCCGCGAGCTGGCAGTGGCTGTCCACTCTCCAGGACCAGCCCGGCCCAGGCCCGGCGGACCGGTGATTGATTAACAAGCACCGGCCGAATTACTCTCTGTAATGGTGATGAATATGGCCCGGGTCTTCCTGGCAATGATGGTTGTTTATCCATTTTTAGACCCACGAACAGCAATCAAGCTTCCTCCGCTGGCTATTAATTACCACGCCGGGCCGGCGGGTGGGGGAGACGCCGGCTTTCTTTCTAGGGGTCCCATCTGTCACGGGGAAGCTATGGAGGGAAAGTTGGCGCTGTCTCTTCCTGTGAAAAGAATTCTCCCGATACTATTCTTTCAAGTCTTTCCAAAGTCAAATGGATCCGCATTTGTGGATTCTGCGGTGTTAAACAGAAGCCCCAGACAGAAACCACGCAGGCATGGACAATGAGCGTCAGGACCGCCCGCCTCGCTCGCCCGCCTGGGGACCTGGCTGGCTACTCTCCGCAGACCAGACCACCATGCTCCTTCCTTCCTCAGGAGGGGCTCCATCCCCTCAGCTGCCCGGGGTTCCCCTCCTGAAGGCCTGGGCCTTCCGGCTTCCTGACAACAAGGTCTTCAGGTGCCATGGACGGCCACCAAGCAGTCTCCTTAAAATCTGGTCTTCCAGGTAGAAAGCTGAGCTGCAGGTCCAGGAAGACTCACTGACTCCTGGGGTTTATTCCAGCCATCGGGCACCTGGAGGTGGACAAAGCTCCTCCCCTTTCTCCCTCCAGGACGTGAAATCCGTGCAGTCCCCATGTAGCTTGGGGACTTGGGTCCAGGGTTTGTACGTCTTATACACGGCAGTGCAGGGTCGTGCCCGCTTCTCCGAGTGTCTGTTTAATGAAGTGGCATTCCTAAAGGCTTGGAAGGACTAATAACCACAGAGTGGAACTGTTCTGGGTGCATCGAAGGCCCGGATCTTAGAAATATAGCAAATACCAGTGACCGTGTGCCTGGGTGTTGAATATCTCCTGTGCCCCGGAGTGCTGGACTCCACGCGAGGCGCTCTGCGTTCCTTACAAAATCTGTCCCCAGCCCATGTTTAGGTCACAAGAGGATGAGGCACTAAAAGTCCTTGTCCACATTGTTATGAATCGTTCTGCTCCTTCAAAAGATGTATTTGCTTGTCAGAACATTATCTTCAAGGAGGAATAGGAACATCTACTTATCTTAAAGCTATACTCCAGGAAAACATGATGTATGAAAATCGGGATCTACACAGCAGATACATTCGGGGGCATTATTCATCTTGCAAAGAAGCAAGAAAATCCATCTTTGCAAGGGGGCACACACAGGTTTTTTGCAAAGGCAGCTGTCCTGTGCATGCAAATATTTACTTAAAATTCATATATTCCTTGAAGAAGAAGCAAGGGGTGGGCAGACAGGAAGGCTGGGAGCTCTGGGTCCTATCAGGAAAGACTCAATCAATGCATCAGTATAGGAGGGTAGAAATTGCCTGGCACGCAAGTTCTCAGCAACGTGTCTTTGGTGCTAAAGCCCAGCCTGGGAGGACTTGGGTGATGCTGTGGGTCTGGAGAGGCCAGGGGGCCAGGCGCCTTCCATCGGAGGGGGCTGGGTTGGGTCCACAGCTCCACACGCCTGCAGGGAGAGGTGGGCTGCTGGGAGCTGGGTCTGGACTTACGGCCTCGATGCCTGGAAACTTGGTTTCATATCTGCCAAGCTCTTTCCAAGTAGCCGCCCAGGAGGAATGGGCTTCTGCCCAGGTCTGCAGCCAAAGAAGAATGTGTACAAGGGACAGGGAAGCTGCTTCCCGGGGCCACCGGTCCCCTCAGTCTGGAGCCTTCAAGACTGTCTCTTCTTCCTTTCTTTCTTTCCTTCCTTCCTTCCTTTTTTTTTTTTTTTTTTTGCGGTACTGGGGATTGAACTCAGGGGCATTCTACCTCCGAGCTCCACCCCCAGCCCTTTTTTCTATTCTTTATTTTGAAACAAGGTCCAACTCAGTTGCAGAGGGCCTCATCAAGTAGCTGAGGCTGGCCATGAACCTGTAGTCCTCCTGTCTCAGCCTCCTGAGTACTGGGATTACAAGTGTGCGTCACCATGCCCGGCTCACCTGGGTTTCTAAGAGTTATGCAGACTTGAGGGTCCTTCTGGGGAACGCTCAAGCTCCAAAATGTGATCCGGTGACAAAAGGTAGAAAGAATTGCAAGATAATGACACAGAGCCAGCGACTGCCATTGCCAGTTGGAGGGGTGTGTTCGTTCGTTGGTTCCTTCATTCATTCATTCACTCAGTGGTTTTTATTACACAGTCTAACACCTGTGTCAGGATGGACCAGGGGTCCCAATTTCTCGGCCCAGCAGTGGATGTCAGAGTGCATTAATGCCCACCTAGGGTCTGACTGGCAGAGCAGAAGTCCAGGGCGCGGTGGAAAAGGGAAGCTGAGTCAGATGGCTGCTCTGTCACACGGTTGACTCCTGGAAGGTGTGTGTGTGTGTGTGTGTGTGTGTGTGTGTGTGTGTGTGTGTGTTGGGTGGGGAGGAATTCTCAATCCAGGCTGGTGCAGGCTAAGGCCCTGAGCCAGAAAAAGAAGCAGAGAGGCTTGGGGGCAGGACCCAGGGAGCTGGCAGGAAGGAGACGGGCCACGTTCCAAGCAAGGCTGCCTTTGAGCTGACGTCCTCCTCAGCCCCTCCTGCAGCTGTGGGGTGAAATGCAAAGATGGAGCGAGGACTGGGGAGGGAGGAGCAGCCCGGTCCCCCCAGGAAGAGACAGGGACTGGGGCTGGGGCCGGAGAATGGATCGGAGCGGTGGAATTGTGGAGGAAGAGACAGCTTAGAAGTGAGAGGGACAGGCGTTGCCCCTCCTGGCTTCTTGGCTGAGCCTCAGGGCGGATGGGAAGGCCCTGGAGCCAGGTCCGGGAGCCGCTCTGAGCAGGTCCAGCGGGTAGACACCAGCTGCAGGCAGACACCTGGGTCTGGGTCTTAGGAGAGAGGTCCAGGCTTGGAATGAGGACAGACATTTCCAGATTGTAGAAGTTGAAAGCACAGATGTAATGCCAGTGGAGGCTGAGGCCAGAAGATGCTCGAGATCACCACCCCTGAGCTCCAGAGAGCCCAAGAGGGCAGCCTCCGGGCTCCGAGGATGATGGGGGAGGCCCTAGGACAGTTGTGCCCATAGGAAGCTGGCGGTCACCCTCCTCTGAGTTAAGCAAGTTAAAGTGAGGACACTCCGTGGGCGGTCACTGTGACTCAGGGCTGACTACAAGGAGCCCAGCCCAGGGGTCCCCAGGTTTAGGGCCCCACTCTTTGTCCCGTGGATTAAGGAGGCAGTACTTTTCCCAGGGCTGTATTTATTTTACTTGTTGCATATTTTATTTTTGTCAAAAGAACACATGTCACTATTTTAGAATTCCACATGGGCCAGCCTTTCCCAGGCTTGTTCCTCTGGGGGGCCTGGGTCTCAGTCCTCCTAACTTTTTGTTGTTGTTGTTATTGGGGATTGAACCCAGTACCTCCGAGCTACACCCCTAGTCCCATTTTTTTTAATTCTTTATTTTGAAACAGGGTCTCAGTAAGTTGCAGAGGACCTCACTAAGTAGCTGAGGCTGGCCACGAACCTGGATCCTCCAGTCTCAGCCTCCCAAGTACTGGGATTACAAGCGTGCGCCACCACGCCCGGCTCCCTAACTTTCATTCTTCTCTTCACCCTGGATGTGTTGAGTCAGGTTTGTGCTGCTGGGTTTTTGTTTACTGGTTTCTGACATTTAATATTGACTTTGTGTGGTGAAGTACCCTGGCTCTCGTGTACAATACCAGCCAGGTCACTGTTCTAAGTTTACCCCTGACTTCTGTATGTTTTGTTTTTTGTTTTGTGTGTGTGTGTGTGGTACTGGAGATTGAACCCAGGGGCATTCTACCTCCAAGCTATACCCCCAGCCCTGTAATTTTTTTTTTTTACTCTTTATTTTGAAACAGGGTCTCACTAAGTTGCGGAGTGCCTCACTAGGTAGCTGAGGCTGGCCGTGAACCTGGATCCTCCGGTCTCAGCCTCCCAAATGCTGGGATTACAAGCGTGCGCCACAATGCCTGGCTCCCTAGACCTATCTTTATTTTTTATTTTGAAACAGGGTCTCACTAAGTTGCAAAGGGCCTCACTAAGTAGATGAGGCTAGCCTTGAACCTGTGATCCTCCTGTCTCAGCCTCCCAAGTCCTGGGATTACAAGCATGCACCACCACGCCTGGCTCTCTGTACATTTTACACTTGTGTTTCTGTTCCCGTCAACTCTGTTCTGAACGCCCCTCTGCAGGTGGAGGGCACGGGGCCCAGTCCTCCTCTAGGTGTCCACCCCACACCTGAATCCCTCCAGCGGGCAGGTCCACGCTGAAGGCATCCCACCCCATTCAGAGCCCTTGACTTTCCAGATGATTCTAAAAGTCGGAAGCAGTGCCAGCATCCCTCGTGAGTGTGCACAGTTCCAGAGCCAGAGCCCAGCCGGGACAGGCTCCGCCGAGTCCTTTCCTGGCTCTCCTCATCTTCCCGGCCTGTCTTCCCCTCTCTCCCGCAGTCTTCTGTCTCGTCGCCCTTGAGTGACCCTTGGCTCTGGAGACCGGGAGGCAGTTCAGAAACACCAGGTAGGACCTGCGGCCTGGGTGTGGGGCTACGGGACAGGTCAGGACAGGGAAGGCCCCGAGGGTTGGCTCCTAGAAGGTGACCAGGAACAGCGTCCCCGCCGGCGGCTGAGCAAAAGGCTTGGCTAATCTGGGAAGACCATGACCCTCACTGGTCATTGCCCAAGACCCACCAAGAGGCTCACTCTCTGGGGTCTCCAGACACGGCCCACATGGGCCACAGACAGCGGGCGATGCTGGGAGCCGGCTCCAGCTCAGCTTACCAACCCACCAATGCACGTATCCACGGAGGAAATCAGAACCTTCATGACTCAGGTGCTGCTCCTCTGACCAGGTTTGTATGTCCAGTACACGGGGCCTTCCAGGGACATTCTACGTGCAAACCGTAGCACAAAGGGAACATGGAGACTTGAGGAGAGCTGCTTCGTGTCCTGTGGGGCAACACTGCAATGGTTTTCTTCTTCCTCCTAGAGGGCGGAGGTCAGAGGTCAGAGGTATCACTTGGCACAAACTCTTCATGGCGTGGCCTCAGCCTGCCGGGCCCTTGCTGTCCTCCGCCCCCACTCCCTCCCGGCGGCTGCGGACGGAGCCTGGGCAGCGGGAGGCAGGCGCCGCACTCCTAACTTCACGTTCTCTCCAGCAGTGATGTCCAGGAAGAGCATGGCCAGGCCAAGTCTGAAATCCCCGAACCCTCGCTAAGGGCCAGCTGGCCGGGGAGCAGCGCCAGGGGCTGAGGCAGACACAGCTGGGCCGCGGCTGGCTCTCCTGCCAAGGGGTCCCCAGGGCTCTGCTGAGGGGCAGGGGGGACGGGGACGGGGCTGAAGGTGCGGTCCAGCCAGCTGCACTCGATGGCGCTGAGACTCCAAATCCAGAAGGTGGAGGGGCAGGCGGGGAGAGCCTGGATATCGGTGCGTGTGACTCTGTGTGTGTGTGTGTGTGTGTGTGCATGTGTGTGTATGTATATGTGCGTGTATGCATGTGTACGTTTGTATGCATGTGTATGTGTGTATGCATGTGCGTATATGTGTGCACATGTGTGTATGTGTGTGCATGTATGTGTGTGCATGTGCGAATGTGTGCATGTATATGCATGTGTATGTTTGTATGTGTGTGCATGTGTGTGCATGTGTGTATGAATGCCTGTATGTGTGTATATGTGTGTATGCATGTATGTGTATGTGTATATGTGTATGTGTACGTGTGTGTATATGTGTATGTGTGTGTGTGTGTATGTGTGTGTGGCTTTTCCCTGGGAGGTCATGTTAATTTCCAACAAGGGCTTCGGGACGAATCTCAGCACTTCTGCTCTGGCTACACAGCAGGTCTTGTGGCTCCAGCCCAGGTGCGTTTCCTGCCCCAGGTGCACTACCTTGAAGCTCACAGCCTGTCCTTAGATCAGAGACACAGGGCTCTTAGGTCATTAGACACAGGGCTGCCGTAAGCAGTAAGCATGCTCACAAAATAGCATGCAAATAGAATTAAAAAACATAGGAGAAGCTTGATGCTAAAACATCAATCTCATTTATTGATAATAAAGAGAGTGGGTATAAATAATAAACTCTCAAAGTTCCTTAACACACATTTGGAGGGTGTGATAAATAGCAATTTCTTTCTAAGTTCAGAATGGGAACATTGATTGAGGTTGGATTTCAGACTCAAAATTCAGCCTCAAAGGGAAATAATAAAGTGGAAATACAAAAAAAAAAAAAAAATGCAAAACATTAGCCAGGTATGCTGCGCATGCGTGTGATACCAGTACTTGGGAGGCCGAGAAAGCAGTATCACAGGTTCAAAGCCAGCAGCCTCAGCAATTGAGCAAGAACCTCAGCAACATAGCAAGACCTTTTCAAAATTAAAAAAAAAAAATTATATAAAAAGATCTGGGCTGCCCAGTACAAAAAACAATTGCAGAAGATTAAAATAAAGCACCTTTTTCATATAAAATACAGAAAATAAGCCCACCAATGCCTAAGAGCAGACGTCGGCAGGAGCCTGAGACAAACCCCACCGAGGCGCGCAGACCCCGGGGATCCGGACAGGCGTTTGGGGAGCACAGTGAGGAACAGGCCAAACCAGTAAGAAGTGTTGGCTGAAGACAAGGGTGGACTGCTGAGGAGGAGGCGCCGGGCTCCCTCGCCTTGAGCGGAGTAGCCGGGCTGGCGAGCACTGGAAAGCTCCCGCAGCTGAAGCCCTAGCCCTGGGTTCCTGGGCTGCAATTGCCCAGCTCCCCCGGCCCCACCAGAGACCTGGATTTCCGTTTTAAAGGCTTGTGGAAAGAGGTGACACATCGTTATTGCTCAAAGCCGCTGTGAAGCCACAAGGGCCAAGAATCGCTGCCCACTGCGGTGCCTGGCTCAACCTTGGGGGGAGACAGGGGCTCCAGGGGGCCCGAGAACGAGGCCCCTGACCACAGACCCCAACCAGCCCCACCCGCTGTGTTGCTACCCCAAGATCATGCCCCCAACACCAGCCCAGCTGGGTTACACTCAAAACCACAGAGTCCTGTAAGTCCTTGAAGACCCCGTCAGGATCCAGGAGATGACCAAGCCTCCCCGAATCACCCCCTGACAAGCAGAGGGGACTGATGCAGCCCCCCCCACCCCCCACAAAAGTCTCCTGTAAAGGAGTTTCCTGTAAAGAAGGGTGTGGTGGCGCATGCCTGTAATCCCAGGACTTGGGAGGCTGAGATAGGAGGATCACAGGCTTGAGGACAGCCTCAGCAACTTAGTGAAACCTTGTTTCCAAATAAAAAATAAAATAGGACTGGGGGTATAGCCTGGAGGTAGAAGGCCCCTGGGTTCCACCCCCAGTATCACAAAAGAAGAAGAAGAAAAAGAAGAAGGAGGAGGAAGAGGAGGAGGAGGAGGAGAAAGAGGAGGAGAAGAAGAAGAATGAGGAGGAGGAGGAGGAGGAGATGAAGGAGAGGAAGGAGAAGAAGGAGATGGAGAAGAGGAGGAGGAGGAGAAGTAGGAGAAGGAGAAGAAGAAGCAGGAGAAGGAGAGGAAGGAGAAGAAGGAGGAGGAGGAGGAGAAGGAGAAGGAGTAGAGGGAGAGGAGGAGGAGGAAGCCATGAACTCCCAAAGAGTCTCTCCCCTGGAGAAGGCCAGCGTTCTCCCTCAAATGTGTATTTCTTGCTCTGAATAAACCTGTCTGTAACTCTACTCTTTGTCTTGGGAATTCTTTCCAACCCGACATCTCTGCGTTGTAGCTCCGAGGAGGAGAGGCTCCTCAGCTGGAAAGCAGGACTCTGTCTCAGCCTGCACAAGTGGGGCCAGAGCAGCTGGGCCCCGGAGGGACCTGTGGAAGCTGCTCTGGTTCCTGCTCTCGAGGGACAGCAGCCTCCTCCCAGGGCAGAAGAGGACATGTCCCTCATCCCTGGGCCTTGCTAAATGTGCCCTGGGCCAGCAGTGCCCCAGTGCAGAACCAGGGAGGTGGAGGGCAGCGGCAGCCTGGGCCTTCCAGGGACAGCGCTTTCTGTAAGTCCATGGAGGGGCTGGCAGACATCCAAGGATGAAGCAATATATGTTCTCTCTTGGTGCTCAAAAACATTAAAATATCACCAAGAAGCTGGGCGTGGTACTTGGGAGGCTGAGACAGGAGGATCTCAGATTCAAGGAGAGGCCAGGCTCAGCAACTTAGTGAGATCCTGTTTAAAAAAAAAAAAAATAGGGCTGGGGGTATAGCTCAGAGGTAGAATGCCCCTGAGCTCAATCCTTAGTCACACACACACACACACACACACACACACACACACACACAACACCAAGAAAACTTTAGAACATTTGAAAACTAGAAATTACAATGTTCATATACCGAGATACAATCAACTTTAAATCACAAGCCGGAGCTAGGAGAAATAAAAGAAAAATTAGAATAATAATACTTTTAGAAGAAGGAGAAGGCATGGTTATTTATCCTGCTACGGCAGAGGTGGGCAGGATGAGGTGTCGCCGTCTGCGACTGTCACGAATGCGGTCAACACGCTCCCTAGAGGTTAATTGCCTTCCGAACGAGAGGGAAAGGATGCCAAGAGAAAAACTAAATACTCAATGCAGGGAATTGGAAAATGAAAAATAACTGAGGAGATTAAAGAAAATTAATTTTTAAGAAAAAAATAGAATACAAATAAACAAATGTAAGTTCAGGTCTACTTACGGCAAAACCAAGGAACTGGAAAAGAAGAAATAGCACAGAGACCTTGAAGCAATCAGGGAATTCTCCAAGCATCGGAGATAAAATAGGGCTCTCATTAAATGGCTGGCTCTTGGATTCTCTCTTGTCTCCTTCTGGGTTCCTGGCTCCAGTGTCTCTCTTTTCTCTGTACACACGCGTGTGCACACACAGACTCAAAATACCCCGTGTTCCATATCCAACCAGGCAGAGGAGAGGGACACACAGGATGCAAATGTGTCATTTCTCCCTCGGAAGCACTGGAACCCCACAAAATTCTTTTTTAAATTGTCAAGCTATGAGTGATCTCCCGTGTTTGTTTGAAATCTGGGACATGGACCAGAGATCTTCCACTGCACCCCCAAATTCCAGAACAATAAAATCATATAGGAGACTCAGAACGCCCTCATTTAGGGGTTCAGACAGTAACATTTCACAGGGAACAAGAGAAGACCATCCTCTGTAGTGCGCTGAGAACACTCAGCTGCTGCCAATCACAACTGTGTCTTCTAAGGAATATTCTACTGCTTTCTCTTGTAATAAAAGTGTCCTGATATTTGAAAAGATGTTCAGTGGGACACCGATAACGGTGACAGACAGCAGACCATCATTCTGATGGATGCTGAAGCAGCATTTTTTTTGCCAAATATGTCTATTTTTTTATGTATGTATTTTTAAAAACTTCCAGCTGGGGCTGGTGGCCCGCGCTTGTAATCCTAGTACTTGAGAGACTAAGACAGGAGGATCCAGGTTCGCGGCCAGCCTCAGCTATTTAGTGAGGCCCTCTGCAACTTAGTGAGACCCAGTTTCAATATAAAGAATAAAAAATAGGGCTGGGGGTGTAGCTCGGAGCTAGAATGCCCGTGGGTTCAATCCCTAGTTCTGCAAATAAATAAAATAAAATAAAATAAATAAAAATAAAAACTTCCCCATTGATTTGATCTGCTTCTTATAATGGTCTTGTCCCCCAAACCCCAAGATTATTGAATACTTTTACTTAGCAATACTTTCCATTCTCCTGTGGTTTCGCTCTTTGTACCTGGAACCCTGCGAAGTTTGCTCCGACGTGAGCTGGGAGTCGGGGCTGTAGATTTCTCACTAATGACCTCGAGGCGGTCTGCAAGCTCCCTGGGTCAGCCGGCGAGAACATACTCTCTGCAGGTTCTTGTTCTCATTTTGTATTTAGGGCCTCGCTGGTTTCAGTATGAGAACTGCAAAGGCCTCTCTTCCCAGTGTGTTGGTTAGAGGAAGCTGTAATTGCTGTGAACTGGCGATTAGTAAGTGATTTAATTACCAAGTGTCTGGTACGGTCAGTCCTTCTTTATTACTTAGCGCCCCCTGCACCCCCCCAAAAAAGAGAATCCTTTCCACATAAATTCTCCTCAATACTCTTTGGAATCATGTTTAGTTCATTTACTTCTTTTCTTTAGCTTCCCTACCTTCCCCATAAGATATATATTATCTTTGTAAACAGAAAAATTCAATAAAATCTGGTCATAAACAACACAGAAAACAGAATTCCAATTTTAGGGGGAAAATGATAGATTGTTATAGAAAGGCGCCTCAAAGAATATCTGCCAGATGTTAACGAGCCCTGCTTAATTACTATTGATTGATGTTTATTTGCGAACAACTCTGCATTTTCAAGCTTTTCTGGAATGAGTGTGTACGTTCATTTTCCATTTGGGAACGTCCAATTTCTTTAAAATGGAAGCGCAAATCTCACGGAGGGGGCCGAATCCTAGGAAAACTCGTTCCGGCTCCAGATCCCCAGCTGGCAGCTCTGAATGCGGTCGGTCCACACAGCAGTGTGCCGGCCCGGGAGACACGGGGACTCTCCTGGCTCGGCGTCACACCTCTGCACGGCACGCCTGAGCGTTAGGAGCCTCCTGGTAACACTCCGTGGATCCGGAGAATGCCTGAGAAGCACAGAGGAACTGTGGAGGCGTCCTCGTGTTCCCTCGGAGCTGACTTTGCATCTGTAAGGAGACAGCGGCCAGCAGAGGTTGGGGCTGGGTGACGTCCCTGGGCCCAGGTCTGGCCTCTCTGGGTGGGGCGAGCGTGTCACGGGCCGCCAGGAGGATCCAGCTGGAGACTCGGTTGTAAGAAGCTTCCAGGAAAGAAATGAGAGTAAAACGTAAGCCGTACGGAGAAGTTAGGCGGCAAGGTGTGGATTACTGCCATTTAGCTTTTTAGGAAGGTTGTATAGATAGCATACATTTTGTCATTTTAAGTGTACAATTTGGTGGCATTAAGTCTGTTCTCAATGCTGTTCAAATATCACCACCACCCATCTCTACGAGTTTATCACCATTCCAGACTAAAACCCACACCCATTACATAATAACGCCCTATTCCTCCTCCCCCCAGCCTGGCAGCCACCGTTCTGCTTTCTGCCTCGTGACTCTGGCTTTCTTGTGTACCTCATGCAAGTGAGATCCTACAGGATGGGTGAACTTTGTGGCTATTTCTATGGAACAAAATTTTTTGAGGTTCATCTGCATTGTAGCAAGTCTCAGTGCTTAATTCCTTTTCCCGACTGAATAATATTTCACCAGGTGAATGGACTGTGCTTTGTTTTTGATTCATCAGCTGATGGACACTGAAGCTATTTCCATCTCTTGTCTATTGTAAGCAGTGCTTCTGTGAACGTGAGCATACGGTGTCTTTTTGAGTCTTTGGGGTGTGGACCAGGAGCATCCACTAGGAAGGGGTGAACTCAGCTGGATCAGGCGGCAATCCCAGGTTTTACTTTCTGAGGATCCACCATGCTCTTTCCCTCATGGCTGCACTATTTCTTTTTGCACCAGAACTGCTCCAGGCCTCCAAATTCTCCATCTCACCAGCCCTCGCCGCTGTCTGCTTTGCTGATTGTCGTCATCCGAGCGGGCGGGAAGCCATATCTCACTGAGGTTATGAGCTGTGTTTCCCGAGTGACCTCCTGTCACTGACGATCCACGGCCTGTCCATCTTCTGCGGGGAATGTCTATTCAAGTCCTCCACCTGTTTTTTAACCGGGTTACATTGTTGTTGGATGGTGGAGGTTCTTTGTTGATGCTGGTTCTGTGGCTTTGGATACACTGTATTTCATTGTCGGCTTAGGCAGAGCAATGCTTCCTACAGAATTCCTGGAAAGTCCAGACTCCCCCTGTCATCTGCCCTGATGGTTGCCAAGAGTGAAGAAGAAAATGCGTATGGCGGGGCTTTGGAAAGTCTCAAGCGTTTTCCTCGTCTGAGGAAATGCCATCGTTATTATTTATGGCCGCCTTCTGACTCAACTCCTAGCCCCAGGACGTTCACTCGTGCTGGCCTAGCTTGCTTTCACGGGGCGCTTCGGGGGGAACGAGGGGGCTGGAGCCACGCAGGAGGAAAATGATGCGCTGAATTATCTGTTAGCTGACAGGCTGCTGCCCCCGGTGCCCTGGACAGCTGATAAATAGGGAAGGGGAAGGAGGCCTCCTGCCCACAGCTTTTGAAGAGTCTCAGGGCATTTTAAACCCCTGAAAAGCACTTAGCCGATAAAACCCTTTCTAATGAATAAAAGACAGGCTCCTCTGAGCAGCCGGCCCATTTAGACAGTGACAGGCAAGATTCCGCTGCTGCAGCCCGGTCCAGGGAGACTCGTTCCCGGGCAGAGGGCCTCCCGGGGGCTGCGCTCAGCAACCCTGCCATTCTTCAGGCTGCCGTGCCGTGTCCTGTCGCCGCCACTCTGAGTCAGAGACCAAGCCGGGATTCAAAGCAAAGCCGAAGGACTCCTGGCTAGAGAGGGGGCAGCCTCAAACAGAAAGAAGGGAGGGAGGGAAAAGAACAAAGAGATTAGATGAGAGAGAGAGAGAGACAGAGAGAGAGAGAGAGAGAGAGAGAGAGAGAGAGAGACAGAGAGACAGAGAGAGACAGAGAGAAGGGAGGGGGAGAAGGGAAAAAAGGTAGAAAAAGAGGAAGGAAGGGAGGGAAGGAGGGAGGGAGGGAGGGAGGAAAGAAGGAAAGGAGGGGGAAGGAGGGAGGGAAAGAAAGGTAAAAAGATAGAAAGACGGATGTGGACAGGGCGCCGCTAGCCCCACCTTATGAACTGTGCTGCTGTCCTGTCTTATCTAGAATTATCTCCTGTTTCCTTGATCCCCCCACAGTCCCCCCCCCCTCCCTTCTATCTTTCTTTTTCTTTCTGACATCTCTCTCCCCACGCCCTGTCCTCCTTCCCTGCCTTTCTCTCTGTTTTTGCACATCTCGGGTGCAGAGGACAGGCTCTACCATTTTGTGGTAATCCAAGCAGGGCCCATGACCTGGCCTCCCCGTCACCACCAGGCTGGGTCTCTTCCCCTCTGGCCCGCCCCAGCCCCAGCCTGCCCACGCTCACCTGGCTGGGCTCACGTCTCCCCCGTGGGCACTGATCCAACGTGTTCTCGTGTGTGGGTCGTGCTGCTGGGTTGGTGCACCAGAGCGGCCTGCAGGGTGCAGAGCCCCCTTCCACTTCGCCATCCTCTGCTGACACTTGGAGTCCTGTGACCCTGGCCCAGTTCATTCGTTCTGTTGTAACTGTCGTGCCAGGAGCCAGCATGTCAGCATGTGGGGCCGCATCCGACTGTCCCCCCGTTTCTGCAAATAAAGTGTTATTGGGGCACAGCTATGCTGACTCCTTTAGAATAATCTGCGGCTGCCTCACAGGACTGTGGGAGAGCCGCACGGTCCCGACAGGGCCTGCACCCGGCACAGCTGGAATGGGTGCCTTTCTGGTCCTTAACAGATGTTTGCAGCATGGTGGTTCCTGCCATTCCTACTATGAGGAAGAAATGGAGGTTCTCATGTGTCCCCTGGTCCATGTTCAGAGCTACTCTGGATAAAGACCTGTAAAGGCAGGTGCCGGTCACATGCAGGTGACAGCCAACTTCAGGAAACCATGCTTACGGGGGTTTCTGGAGCTTTGAGCCAGTCTGCGCTTCTACTAATGAAGTCAGAGACCCTGGGGACTTTCCTCTCCAGCAGTTGTACTGCCGGTCTACTCCTTTGACTATCAATGCCATAGGAGGAGGAGGAGGAGGAGGAGGAGGAGGAGGAGGAGGAGGAAGAGGAAGAAGAGGAGGAGGAGGA
>PVLC010008909.1:0-56263 GCA_004027655.1 Graphiurus murinus
GGGAGGGAACGGGAAAGGGGAGGGAATCGGGGAAGGGGTCAAATGAGAATTGTGTGCAAATATGTTGTTAACAATTTGTACTTAACAAAGATGTACGCTATATTGCACGAATTACTACAATAAAAATTAAAAAAAAAAAAAAAAAAGAAACCATTACCTAAAGGGTATATCTTAAAATGAGTGACTGTAGATATGGCTAATGCATTAGAAACATGAAAATATTGAACTAACACTGTCCTTATGGTAAATCTCATCTCTAGCTCTGCTTGTTCTTCTCTTTTCTTCTGATGAGTTCAACCAGTTGGCATTACCACAGAATTGTTCATTTATTATTCCCAAAGTAAATTATGAACTAGGCTTAAAATATTTAATATCCTTTCAAATAGAAAAATAAAATGCTGCCACATATAATATAATAAATTTGCAACCAAAAAAATCAAAACATGCTTAAATTTTCAAATTTTTCATGTTTACTTTAAGGGTTATCTCTCATTATCATAATCTTATTGACATTTAAAATAATTTATGGGGTTGTGCTCAGTTTAGGGTGTCCAAAAATTGGCTCCTCTGTTTACAAACATACCCAATAGAAATCTGGGGCCATTGTGATGAGTGTCACAACCCTCATGGTCTCCCGATGAGCAAATGCTCTACATGTGCCCTTCTGGGGTGATCACTATAGTAGAAAAATGGGGCTGGAGAGAAAGGAGAGTAGATAGGATATACTAGAGAGTGAAATTGATCAAATTGTATTTTCATGTATATGTGAATATGACACAATGAAACTCATTATTTTGTATAATTGAGATGCACCAATAAATATAAAAGGAAAATTGGGAACAAAAAATAATTAAATAACTTATGAGTCCTTTTGCAAAGCATTGTCAAGCATGAAGATTTTTTCTTCTGATCACTTTATATTTAGTTTCTTCTTCCTTTTCCTCCTCCTTCCTTTCTTCCTTCTTCCTCTCTCCCTACCCCCAGCCCTTTGTTTTCTTAAATTGGAAACTAAGGTCATTGATTTACTTACTTTTATTTTATTTTATTTTTTTTTTTTTCAGTACTGAGGATTGAACTCAGGGGCATTCTACCTCCGAGCTACACCCCCAGCCCTATTTTTTATTCTTTATGTTGAAACCGAGTCTCACTAAGTTGCAGAGTGCCTCACTAGGTAGCTGAGGCTGGCCGCGAACCCGGATCCTCCGGTCTCAGCCTCCCCAATGCTGGGATTACAAGCGTGCGCCACCACGCCCGGCTTACTTACTTTTATAATGTAATAGTTTAGTGTATAAATTTCTTTATAAGCCTTTAGTTGCATCTCACAAATACATATCTGCTAACTAGCATTAGTCTCAAGATAATAGTGGCCAGTGCTCCACCTCTATTTTTTATGAGATCTTTGTGTTGGATTGGTATGCATATTTGATGCAATTCACCAGTCAGATCACCTGTGTCCACACTGTTTTTTTTGTAGAAACATTTTAAATATTAATTCAATTTTTTACTCAGCATAGGCTTAATCACATTGTCTATTTTTCTAATGTCAATTCCAGTAATGTTTCTATGTTATCTAATAATTTCACCATATCATGTCTGTTGTTGAGTTTACAAACCAAAATGTGTCATAAAATTCTCTTATACTCTTAGTTTTGGGTGGTTTGTCATGATGTTACCTCCTTCATACTTTTTTTGTGTGTGTGTGTGGTACTGGGGATCGAACTCAGGGGCATTCTACATTCTACCTCCGAGCTATACCCCCAGCCCTATTTTTTTATTCTTTATTTAGAAACCAGGTCTCACTAAGTTGCAGAGGGCCTCAGTAGGTAGCTGAGGCTGGCTGCGAACCCGGATCCTCTGGTCTCAGCCTCCCGAATGCTGGGATTACAAGCATGCGCCCCCACACCCGGCTTTCCTTCATACTTTTATTCTGGTAATTTGTATCTTCTTTCTTTTTATTTGAACTAAATATTTGACATTTTTCTTGATTTTCCCAAGAACCAGTTTTTGTTTTCACTGATTTTATTTTTTAATTTAGCTTTTTTACCTTTTTAGATTTCTTTGAGTTCTACTCTGTTTTTTAAATTTCTTTTCTTCTATTAACTTTAAATTTTATTAGCTCCACCTTTTCTAGCTTCTTAAAGTGGTTGTCTAGATTATTGACTTTTAGCCTTTCTAATGATCTAAACATTTGAAGCTGTAAAATTTCCCTAAGAATGTTTTAACTATACTTATTAAATTTTAATTCAGCTCAAGATATCTAGGATACCTCATGATTTTTCTCTTTGATCCATGTGTTATTTAGAAATGTGTTTAATGGTCACATATTTGGGAACATCCCAAAGTTGTTCTTATTAAACATTTATTTAATTCTATTATAGTTAGTATATTTCATATATTTTTAATCATTTTGAGTTCATTCAAACATTTTATAATATGACATCTGGTTTATCCTGGTGAATGTTTATGTACTTTTAAAATGTTTATTCTGCTGCTATTTGGTACAATTTCTTTCATAATCTTGTTCAAGTCTTAAACATAACAACTGATATTCTTTCTACTTGTTCTATTAACTATCAAGTGAAAAATATCAACTTTTTCTTTTTTGTTTGTTTTGTTTTGTGGTACTAGGGGTCAAAGCTGGGGGCATTCTACTTCCAAGCTACATCCCCAGCCCTTTTTTATTTTTTGTTTGGAAACAGGGTCTCACTGGGTTACTGAGAATCTCACTATATTGCTGAGGTTGGCCTTGAATCTATGATCCTTCTGTCTCAGCCTCTCAAGTACTGGGATTACAGTTGTGTGCCACCATGCCCAGCTTACATTTTCTGCTATAAATACTGAATTACTCTATCTCCAGATTTAAACACCTAGTCAAATTTTCCATTCTGAATATCATTCCTGGGTCCCTAGAAACTATAAAGTAAGCTGTCATCATGGGAATTTGGGTCTTTGATGTCTGGGGGAGAATTTAATCACCCATTCAGATACCTCTGAGAAAACAAGGATAGTCCTTCACCTCCAGTCCAAATGATGTTTTTACAGTCAGAAATGAATGTTTATGTGCCTGAACAGAACTCAAAGCTACAGTCTACACATGAACAAGGAAACATGCTGAGGTCTACCAGTAGGCCCCCATCTAAATAGGTGTAGATCCCTCCCAGGGACTCTTTGACTATGGTCAGCACTGTGTCATCTGAGAGATCCCAGTCCCCAGCTGTAGACTGGGTAGCACCAAGTCACCCTTCTCACCAGGAAGCATCCTGTGTAGGAGATCCAGTGAAGCAGGGAGTAGTTAGGGCATGAGCAGGCCTCCCAGTTGATACAGAAGACTCTTCCTAGAGACTCAGGGACTGAAGCTTTGAATGTAGCTCTGCCTGCCTCCTTCATGATCACATCAAAGGTCTATCCCTGTTTCTCCATCTGTTAGAGACTTTCACAAAGGGATCAGGTAGACATGTTTACATACCTTAATAGAGGCTCTTTCTGTGTATGAGATGAGATCATTGATTTGAAAATACTTTGGCAAATCACAAAGTAGTAATCAGCTGAGGACCATGTTAGAGACACAGCTCTTGTCTGCAGCGGGTCTCTGGTGTGATGAGTGAAGCTGAAAAAGAAAAACACATAGAACATTATGACAGATGGACTCTCAATGTACTGCTGAGTATGGCCAAAAGAGACTATGATCCAGGACCTTAGTAGATGAGGCCAGATTTAATATACTTACCAATCTAAAGACTATTTGACCTCACTGCAAGGAAGAAAATTTGCAATTCTATATCCCATTTGCATGAGGTTAGATGATACAGAAGGAAAGATACTGAAACTATAAGGAGAAAGGTCTAATTGACATTAGAATAACTATATTTGGGGGCTATTATTTAGCTGGCCACAAGACCCTCAAGATGCTGAAATCCACCTTCACCTTTCTCCCACTGGGACCTTGAGGTTCCCTTCTGCAACCAACATAAGACTACATGTTTCCTGCTTCCCACTAGAGTCTTTGGAGAGATCTTTTACAGCCTGGACCACATAGACATCTTCCCTTAAGTAATATCGTACCTTGGACCTACTGGGCTGTCTGTGCCCTGGAAGTTGTTAGAGCTGCTTAAAAACCTACATGAACCCCTGACAGCCAGAGGGACCCCCTCACCTTCCTGCCCATCCCACAGCCTGCAGTATCTGTATCCTTCCTTCCTGGTATGCCCAGGGGTCCATCCCTGCTCTGTCTCTGATACCCGCATTCAACATAGCCTCCTCAGGGGCTTTGTCCCAGCCAAAATCCTCCTTCCTTCCCATGGTTCATTTCTTGGGCCACTGCAGCACATACAAATAAAAAGCAGGCATTAGGGTTAACGAACATGAATTGAAGAGTTAGGGTGGATATTTTCTGAGGGATGTGAGGAAGCATCTGAGAAATATAATGTTCATGGAGGAGCCTTGGGAACTGTAGAATTGTTGACAATATAATGGGAGGCACTAATGCATGTTAATGTCAGCTGTGAGAAGGGTACCATTTATAGACAATATCTGTCAAATGAAAAAAAATAGCTGTCCAGTATGTACTATTTTAAATGTGAGAAAATTGAGGTTTCTAGAGGTCAAGTCTAGTTTGTGGAATTCTCTTGCAGGTCTGGGGGACTGGGACATTACTAGGACAATCTGACTAATCCTCCATTACTCTTAGGAATCAAGGGAGCAAAGGAGCCTCAAGCAGTGATTCAGAATCCCCATATAAGCAGAAAGTAGAGGTACATCCCACCCTCACACAGATGCAGTCTCTCCTGAGAGTATAACTGACAATCTTCACCCCTCAATGTCACTTATCACAGATTTGGAGAATGGAGGTAATTTTGACTCAGCAATATAGCAGAGTGCTGAACACATAATAAGCACCCAGGAGAGTATGATGAACAAATTACAGACTCCTTTAACATAAAAGTGACCCAAAGAGGAGATGTGACTTGCTCATGGTCACACAGCTCACAGTGGAGAGCTGGGACATTCTACACCAAGCTCACCCTAGGTTCTGCCACGTATGCAAAGTTCAGTGGGCCTATTATTGGCGTATATGGAGACAGCGAAAACATGGCCCAACAGCAGCAAACAGGCTTTATTTAGGAATAAAACCTGGAAGGAGGCATCTGACCAGGGAGAGAGACCATGAGAGTCAGAAAGCCTGCCTTCTTACAGGCTAGGGGCTTTTTATGGGGCAAGTAAGGAGGGGTAGGGTACAGGAGTTGTTGTGTAAGCCACTTGTTGATGTGCTAGTGGCCAGGTCATCTCGAGGCAGGGCAATCGTCAGGAGGGCATTTCTCTTTCTTTATTCCTTTATTCTCAGTCCTCCTCTGACATGACCTCATGGCCAGACCTCACAATGCCCATATCTGCTTCTTTAACAAACAAAATGAAACAAAGCCTATTTCACAGTGGCAAAACATCAGAAAGCCTACTTCTTCACAACTGAATAAAATGAATATATATTCTATAAAGTCCATTTGCCTTTATAAACTTTCTATAGCCTCAGCCCTGCAAACACTTCACCAGGCAGCTGTCTGCAGCAGAATGAAGACCTCTTGGTTCAAGCTATTTGCTGAGCATCTGTGGTAGAGAAGTGAGGACAGGAGGTAAGGACGGTAAACTTGGAGGGGACAATCTATTCTACCTACCTGGGTCCTAGTTGACAATCTCAGACAAGAAAGAGAATTCAGAATAAAGGGCAACAGAGGCATTTAGAGTGGTGCCCTGCTCCAAACTGATGGGTCTCCTCCCCTGGGACAGTTGTCTTCATCCTATGCCCAAGCTAAACACTTATCTAATGGAAGTTAAATCCCCTAGCCCTCTCTGATACTTTTAGGCTTTTCTGTGGATTTGTCTTCTGATCAATTTAAGTTTAAATTTGTAATTTCCTGGTGGAGGCAAACAAATTTTCTTTTGCTGCTGCAATGCTGTGATGGGTATGGGGCAAAAAAATGTGAGCTTGCTGTTTCTTTCTCGTTTTAAATCTTCTAAAATTGTGTCTAAAATTATATGTATTTTTTCCTGGAAAATGGCTTTGCAGGCTTACTTCTGAAGGCGAGAAAAGGCAGAGAGTGCACACATTCATTATTACACTTCAAGTACACAGAGGTTATGACCTGGCCACGTGACTTCTACCAAGTGTTATTATGTCTTAAATATCTTTCTTCTTTCTTAGATGAACCCCTGGAGGGCAAACCAGGGCTGATGAAGCTCTGGATCCTTAGAGCCCAGCAGGCACTTAAGTAACGGTGTTGATCAGATAAATGTGTGAGACTTTGGAACACTAGTGAGAGCAGTACCTGGGGTCTTCACATGCACTGAGCGCAGGGAGAAGACAAGACTTTAACTCAAAGAAAAGCTTCCTGACAGCAAATACAGGCTGGGTTGTGCATAAAAACTGGTTAGCTACAAACTCAAAAGAAGAAAGACCACTTCCTTTTTCTGCACAATCGATTCCTCCCCAGTCCTCTGCCTAATGCAGTCATCCAATATGAGTCCTGCATGACCAATGGCACCCTTGAGTTCCAGCCCTCCAGAGAAGAGCTCCTGGTTGTGCTATAAGCATCAAAGAGAGTCCAGGCCTTGGAGCTCCCCTTTGGCTGGTTACTCAAGGAACACACAATGTTCACATAGTAGGCATTTACTGTGTGCTAAATATGGGGCCTCACCCTGATGCTCAGAGCTCTGATAAACGTTGATTCAACAGAGAAAACAGCACAGCACTGACTTAAGGGGACTCTCATAACCTGCCTTCCTCAGTTTCCCATTTTCTCTCCTTTTACCTGTTCCGAAAGAGGACAGTATCCAATTATTATTTCCAAGTGTTCAGAGCATTGTTAAGAGATATACTTTTGGAAAACTGGGATAAGTGATCACTTTCTTCTGTAGCACATCCCAACTGTCACTCAACATTTCGAGTTAAACTTCTCTCTTTTCAGAAATCTCTAAGAGTTCAAGGCTAAAAACAACCTATCTTCCCCATTGCTACTACCTGCTGAGGGCCCACTTTGCCAGGTGGCAGGGAGGGAGGCAGAGGAGAGATGTGGGTCCATGCCAGGCTTCCATGACCCAGAACTGAGGGATGCAGGCTGTAAGAATAGAGAAGACTGGCTTCCTCAGAAAACAGGCTTTAGCTAGTGACTATTTGAGACATATAAAATCTCATTGCAAAGCCCCAAGCTGGTCCTCCTCATACATAATGTCTCAGTGAGTATAAAATGCATGTAAAATACAATCTTCTTATCTTCCAACAGGCTCTATCTCACTGGCTAAATTTATCTTGAGGCATAAAATATAAGATAAGATAGATGGAACATATTTGGCCTAAGGGCCTCAGCTGAGCTGAGGACAGCAAATACAGGACTATAAACGAATGCAGTCCTGTCAGGTGGTGTCTAACAGTAGGATAGGAGATCATTTCATACTTATCAAGACTCTCCCTGAACAGTACCTGGGTGATCACATCCCTAGGTGCGAGACCATCAATGCTTCCTCTACTTGTGAGGACCAGAAGCTGAGCCCATCCAGTAGGTCATTTGCTTTTTACCTTCAGGCCTTCTTCAGTCACTGAGGCCCCATGTGGTAAGCCCAGGGCACACGGACGCACACATCCTACAGAGACATCACTCTCATGGAGCTAACAACATCTAGAGGTGAAGGGAGGTGATGAATAAGGGTGATGACATAACCAGGGTATAGGAAAATTAAATTTAAAGTTCAAGTAAAGCCTTACTTTGCACAATGATTTTTAGTCTGACAATTAAGCAGAGGAGCAGAAAGCAGATAAGAGGACTCGGTGACTGGTGAGATATAGAGAGAAGAGAAATAGTAGTCAAGACTGCCTTCTAATCCCTAAGGAGATACCTATGAAAACAGAGGTCACTCAAGTTCCTACCCCTGAGCACACGGAGATACATTAGCAACAGGAGTTTTATTGTGAAGCCACCTACACTCACTACAAATGAGAGACTACAACTTGAGGGCTTGAGGCTGAGCAGTCATCTGGATAGACCAACCCACCGCTCTTCCAGGTAGTGGTTCTCCACTGGGAATAATGTATGTCCTACTCTGGACACACATTCCTCCTCTTTAACCTCCTCCTGGGGGATTTTTGGCAATGTCTGGAGACACATTTGGCTATCACAACTGGAGATAGAGAAATGCATTAGCAAATGGTGGGTAGAGGCCAGGGATGCTGGTCAATGTTCTGTAGTTCACCAGACAGCCCCATGAGAGACAGAGAATTAATTATTCAGCACAATATGTTAATAGTACCAAGGTCAAGCAACTGTACTCTAGGAGGCAGAAGAACTCTGTATCAGTTGATATTTTTTTCTTCATTCAATCTTCTTATTTCTTGAGAATCACACCAGAGGCCACCCAGGAGATTCTTCAGGTTACTGCCCACTCCATTAAAAACCATGAGGCAGTGTGATCAGACTACATTTCCATTTCTTTGAAAAATTAGGCCTTCATGGAGGGCTAATGTTTACTAGGAAATTTATGAGCCACATATATGTCCAGAGTAGGACACCCTAGGGGCCTAAAGACAGTGGGATGGCATTTCTACAATGCTGAGAACTTTAATAATTCTATATGCAGAAAAACTATCCCTCAGAAATTTAGCAGAGATTCTGGGAAAATGGCAGAGTAGAATGTACCAGGAACCTGTCTCTCTCTGCCTAGAAGACAGTTGCACTAAGAAAATCTGTCTAATGGTACTATTTGGGGATTCTAGAATCTACTGAAAGATGCAACTTCTAAGGGAAGGCTTGGGTGGCAAACTGTGTTAATTTGGGTGAAATTCAGTTTGTAATAAATCACAACTACTCATTCTCTCCTTCACCCCTGTGACAGGAAGTTGTGTGCATGTTCTTAGAAGAGCTTGCACACAGATGCAGGAGTCTGGAAATTGAAGGACACCATTCTCCAAATATTGAGAATCTGTAATCTGGTCACTAGCTGCTGATTCTTTTCACAGGGATGCAAAGAGATGGGCTGTGGCTGCCATCGTCATACCTTCCTTCATTATTGCAACCCCCTCGCCTTTCTGGCTAAAGTGACCATCAGAGGATTTAAAGGGTTGGCACATCCCTTAATTATATCTTTCCCCATTTTTTGTGTTACAAACATTAAGGACTCTGACATTCAAAAACAACTCAATATACATTAGAAAATGACCATGTGGGCTCAGGGAAAGGCAGAAGTTTAGAAAAGATCTGAGAAAACCTAGTTTTACCCCCTCATGCCAATCCTTGGCACAGAGAGAGCCTAAGATTTTTAAAAAATGGGAAAAATGACAACAAAATACAGCAAACCCTGGAGAGAAGGATCTGATTTTTTTAATCTCAAGGGGGAAAATCATCAAATGATCCAATATATATGTAATTTGAAATTCAAAAGGAATGGAAAAATAGAATTTTGAAGAATTAAATATTTGGAAAAAAATTCAATAATTACGCTCAGCACATTTTAAGCAAGAGAAATGCAAAGAAACTCACACATAGATAATCATATCCAATTTGCTAAGAACAAATATAAGGAATGTTTCTATAATTTAGATGTTAAATGTTTACCAAAGTCCATGTGTTAAAGTTTTGGTCCCAGGATAGTGCTGGTGGGAACTTTAGGCGATAGAACTAATTGGAGGTCTTCAGGACATTGGGGGAGTACCCTCAAAGGAGATTTAGGAATCTGGCCCCCTTCCTCTGTCTCTCTTTGCTTTCTGGTCATTAAGTGAGCAGATTTCTCTGCCACATGCTCAAAACATGATGTGCTGCATTGCCACAGATCCACAGTGATGGGAAAAATTGATAATGGACAAAACCCACACACATTCTGCCACAAAATTAATCTTTTCTCTTTATAAATTAATTATCTCAGGTATTTCATTATAGTGATGAAAAGCTGACTAATACAAATGTGTTCCTAAGAGTTTGAAGGAAAAGATATTCCATTAAATGGAGCAGCAATAAGAATGATGGCTGATTTCTTATGAGAAATAATAGATGCCAGATAACAACAAAATCTTATCATCAAAATGCTGAAAGAAAAATAATTGTCAGCCTAAAATTCTATACTTGGCTAAAATATTCCACACAGATGAAAGCAAAATAAATATGTTTGTATATAACAGAAATGGAGAAATCGGCCAGTAGCAGAAAATCACTAAAAGAAATACTAAAGGAATTTCTAGTTTAAGGTTCATTATCTCCAATGGCAGCCTCAATCTTTAGAGAATATCAGTGAAAATAAGAAATATTTAATATGTAAGTATACATGAAATCAGTTTTATAAATTAGTTTAAAGGATTTATCTGTTCAAAGCAAACATGATAATATACTGTGGGAGTTTTTGTATATAAACAAATGTATGAAAACCATAGCATCAAACAAAGTAAGAGGTACATAAAATTATGTTGCTGTAGTGTAACTTCAATATATGTGAACTGGAATGATAATGTGATTAGTGAAATATATGTTATATATTTAATACATGTATGCACACACATACAATGGTTTTAAAAAGCCAACAGTTGGGCTGGGGGTACAAGTCAATAGAAGAGCACATGCTTACCATGCGCAATGCCATGGTTCAATCCCCAGCACCACTAAAATAAACAATGACAACAAAAAAATCAAAAGCCAAAAGTGATAGTTAAAATATAAATAGACGAGCTGGGCATGATGGCACATGCCTATAATCCCAGTACTTGGGAGGCCAAGGCAGGAGGATCACAGGTTTGAGGATAGCCTCAGCAAGTCTTAAGACTTTTATCAATCCAAAACCCAACAAGCCCTTGTTTGAAAGGAAAAATAAAAAGGGGGATGGGGTATAGCTTAGAGGTGGAATGCCCCTAAATTCAATCTCTAGTATGATAAATAAATAAATACATAAATAAATAAATAATCCAAAAGAGGGCTTTTTATCACTGAGACCAAAGTACCTGACAATAATGACTTGGAGGAGGAAACAGTTATGTGGAATCATGGTCTTAGAGTTTCAGTCCATAGGCAGCAGGCTCCAAAGCGCCATGTGAGAACTCTCTCTGACCATTGGATCATTTATGAACTACCTTCCAATCATGATAATTATTGCAGCAGCATCATGACTTAATAATCAATAAAGGCAATGTGGGTTTTCTTTTCTTGTCTTAGTGTAAATAAAGACAGACCTCTCCATTTAGAGGGTACAAGGGGCTGTAAGATGACAGGTGGCAGGACCTGAGAGAAAGGAATGGGAATGTTACAAAAATCTTGGTCCTTGTCCCCAGTACCAAATAACAAGGACAAGGTTTTGAGAAAAAGGAAAACTAGACTTTTATTGATTTGCTAGCAAATAAGGAAAGTAGCAGACAATTTTCTAAAGAGCTACTGCACCCCCCACACAAGGGTAAATAAAGGGTTTCTTAAGAGAAATTCAAGAAGACAAGATTCATATCCAGATGGTGACCATCGCTCAGACCAGTTCTCAGGTATGCAGGTCTTGATCACACAGATTCCTTCATAGAAAGGTATGTAAACAGAGCATGGGATGGGAAAAGGTTAATCTTGCTTCCCAGGATGTTACGAAGGGAGAGAAGGAGAGGCTGAAGAGAGAAGAATATAAAATATATCAGTTTTGAAATAAACCACCAGCAGTGAGCAGCAAATTTCACGCCCAAAACATAAAGTGGACCCTCATCACAAGAATACCTCAGAAAACTGACAAGAACCATCAGGAGAATGGCTTGGGTAAATAGTTAGGGGCTCTTCATGATCTCTACTGTTTTGAATCAACCTAATGGATATGACATGTTAACACAGTTCCTAGTAAAATAAAAATGCTAACATTGAACCTGCAACAAATTTCACCACAGCCAATCAGTGGAGAACCAACCAGGGAAGAACTTTAACCACCAATAATTTTTCCTTGTGCTATTTTGTTTTGCACTGACCTTTGATCTCAGAGATAGTCTTTATATGGAGACTCTCTTTTGTACATATCTTTTGAAGAGTGCAGCTTCAGTGCTGTAAAGTAATTGTCTCTAGAACATTATTTTATGGTTAATCTGAGGATTTTATTCCACAGGATATAAGCATCTGCATTGGATTTTCATTCTTTATCAAGCAATAAAATCACTGAATTTTCAACAACTCCTCTGAGTCATTATTTTTATTCATTCTTATTAACTTGTAATAATTTTGAAGCACAATGATAACAAATATGTAATGACCAAGATGCTTCCAATGATGGCTGTCCTGAATCTGGCAAAAAACAAAATCATACCCATAGCAAGTAAGTAGCACAAAGATCATATAACTCGGCTTATAGGAACACACAAAACACAAAAACTTGATTCTGTCGGGAGTCTGCAATGACTTTATCATTACCTTCACCCCTTTGAGTTTCCAACACCCCAGAGTGCCTTGTAATAAACATTATAGCACAACAGAGGCTGTTGGATCCTCTGGCCAACCTAGTCACTTTGCATGTGAGGAAGCTGCAGCCCAAAGAAATCATGTGACTTGCCAGTATCTCTCAATAAAGTCCTGGTGGGAACGCTGATTTTGGGGATTGGAAGTGGTTTATGATAGGACGTGTCTCTTTAGCCCTGACACTGTAGGTAACCCCACATGCACCTCATGTCTGGCAATCATCTTCTTATGCTATCAGCTGAAAACTGCTGAGTGCAATGGCAGCCCATTGCAGTCTTTGGAACTGAAGACCTACTTAAAAGCTGGCTTGGATTTATCTCAAAACTAATTAGAAAGTTTTACAGAGTGTTCTGAGAGGATTTGTTGTTTTTGTTGTTTTTGTTTATGGGAAGACCTAAGATTTTGGAGACAGAAAGATCTTGTTCAAATCACAGCATTACTACTTTTTTTTTTAAAGTGTGATTTGGAAGCAAGTTTTTTAACTTCTCACCTCTTAGTATACATTTGAATCCCTTAGGAAATTTACTGAGAATTCAGGGACCTCACCCAGTAAATAGTTTACATATTTATTCTAACGCCCAAGCCCTGTGCCTGGGGCAAGGGAAACAGTGGTGAGGCTGCTGATGGTCCTTGCCCTATAGATGATGCTATGGGGTAAAGTATGTAAATATGAGATAATTAAAATTTCAAACTACTGCATATTGTAAATATAAAGAAAAAATAATGATTGTGGGTTTGGGTCATCACAGAAGACTTCATAAAGAAAATAAATGTCTCCCGGGTATATTTCCCTGCTATGTGACCAGGAAAAAGTTATTTAACCTTTCTGTCTAATTCAGTTTTCAATCTGTAAAATTAGAATAATGATAGCAACATAAGTTTGTTGTGATTACAAAATAAGTTAATTTTAGTCAGACACTAAAATAGCACCTGGCACAGAGTAAGCATCCAATTAATGTTAGATATCATATTTATTTTGAAAATTTGCAGATTTTGTCAGCTAGAGAAGGGCAAGAATAGTGCTCTGGTGACATGGGCTTATGTTTAGATTATGAAAATATAGTATACAGGGAGCAGTATGGATTATGTTATGGCTTGGATATGGAATGCCCCCCCAAAGCTCATGTGTTGGCAATGCTGCAAGGTTCAGAGGTGGGGCATGGCTGCAGGCGGTGAGCCACTGGGGGCATGACCTTGAGGAATATATGTTTCCCTGCCCGCCTCCCCTCATTCTCTCTGCTTCTGGTCACCATGAGTTGAGGAGCTTGTCCCTGCCACTCCGTGCTACCGCCATATGTCTGCCTTGGAGTCAGCTGACCAAAACCTCTGAAACTGTGAACTCAAATAAGCCTTATCTCCTCTAAAAGTTGGTCTTGCCAGGTATTCTGATCACAGAAAAGAAAAGGCTGAGTCATACAATCAATTTATTCAGTGTTTACATGTGTCAGGCACAATGCCATACATTGCCCCCACTTGATATTATTTTATGGATAAGGAAACTAAGACCTACACCATAGTGCTTACAGAACAGAACCAGTCACTCATA
This sequence comes from Graphiurus murinus, assembly GCA_004027655.1. Classification (NCBI taxonomy): domain Eukaryota; kingdom Metazoa; phylum Chordata; class Mammalia; order Rodentia; family Gliridae; genus Graphiurus; species Graphiurus murinus. The sequence goes on from PVLC010008909.1 coordinate 13,984, forward strand.
TTCCCTGCAGCTTCCATAAAATATGTATATCTATAGTGATTCGAATATTCTTCTTTCTGCCAAAACAAATGTTCATCTGATATTCACATCATTATACCAAGATGTAGGTGATTTTTGGTCCCAAATTTACTTCCTTTGAAGAGTTTGGATGAACAGTGGACACACAGCAATAAGTGCCAAGGTTGCATCCTGGAAGGTTCCACAGTCCAGACCCCAGCACTAGCCCGCACTGCCCCTCTGGTCTAGGCACAGATCCTTCCTCATTAAAGGAACCCACAGGCACTGGTGTCCCCATTTATCCATACTATCACTAGATATGGAAGAAGAGTATCTGAGACCTAAATTGGTAAACCCTTTAAATCTTCTAAGTCTAGAAAAACAGGATTAACTGAGAAAACATTAGAGTGCCCTATGAACAATACAGCATGATGGCCAGCTAACAGAGTAGTGGAAGCAAAGTTTTAATGTGATGGTGACAGTGCCCTCAGCTGGGCAAGACTCCCTCATGACTTCGTTTCTATAAGTCACCCTCATTTGGACTATAAGTTCCATTCAGCAGGCTCATGGGAAATTCAAACTCTGTCATTTACATGTCATCAGTTTGCACTGATTTTTGTAGAAACATCAGATATCTGTGTCCCTATGGTCCTTTCAGATCTGGGGGCTTTGAGGTGTTTGTATTCAAAAAAGTCTAGAGTTAGGCTTGGAACACTGCTACTAAGGGTCACTTAGGTACCCTGTCAACCCTAGAATGTAGCCAGGGAGTTCAGACAGGTCCACAGGACTCCATGATTCTCCTCCTGACTCTAGTTCTGCGGCATCTTTCCCCTTCCCTCTTTCTTCTCTCAACCCTTCCTCCCATTTACACTCCTAAATATTGAGCATTATCTTTAGGATGACATGGATTTTTACAATCTGCAAGAATAGTCCCTAACCTTGAGTTGCTTTTGATTTCTGCCTTGAGTCAAACCCTTGACCATGGTATTGTGAATGTGAAAGGGTCTGACTCTCTTCCTGAAAATGAAAGGTATGGGTAAGGAAGTTAAAACTCTTTACATACTTGAGTTGGTAAGAGCTGAGTTCAAATCCCATCTATCACTAGCGACCTCAGGCAAGTCACTTAACCTCTCTGTACTTTTCTGAGGAAATCTCCATTTCTCCATGTGGGTTCATGCTGTATGTACCATGGAGCCGTTGTGAGGATTAAATAAGACAACAGTAGCTCGTGCAGTTTCTAGTGCCATTTCTGGCGCTTGTTAGCTGCCTTCCCGGGTGAGTCCTGCCTGAGTGAGTTCTTCTTTATGAATGTGTTTTATTGGCAAAAGTTATTTGTAAACAAGCAGCAAACTCTGTGTGCATTTTCATGATTGAATTATTGACAAAGCTAAAGTAAATCTTATCAGCTACAGAAATGGTAGGGTTTCCTGGGGAAAACAGCAGCTCTCTGGAGGGCCCCTTGTAAGTGGACAGAAACCATTCCTCCATGACTGGCCTCACCATGCTGTATCCATGACCCTGGCAGAGAGCACAGTATACACAAAGCATCTCTACTGAACCTGGGATGCATTTGTTGAGAAAATTATGCAACTGCATTCCAATGAATGGAAATGGCACCTTAATTGTACTTCCTTAAACAGAGTATGGGTTCTATCTCTTCCTTGGGGCCTTCCAGCAGCTTATCACCATTATCACTTTGGAGATGTATTGAATTCACCACAGGCATGGATGGGGACCTTGTCTAGGTCAGAGACACCAGAACTGATGGAAAAGCAGTCACTGTGTTTTCCACTTCTCTCCTGACCCAGGAAGGCTGAGAGAATAGTGGGCTATTAATAACTGTGTTTCGTGCAGTTCTAAAAAGTAAATAAATAGATGGAAATATGATCAGGGATGCTGAGTTCAGGTACAGTACATATTACTCTGACAAAATGCTTGGATCTATAAATTGGACAACTCCTAGAATTAAACTCTGGGGAAATAAAAGCTGAAGAATGGAGTGATATCTATCGATGCCAGGATTTCAGATCCTGGGAAGACAGAAGAAGAGGTCATGGAGAGAAAGGAAAGAATCCAAGCCAGGGAAGTCCAGCTGGTCAGCATTTGTCTTAGTCAACATTCTCACTACTGCCATAATCAAAAAATGACTAACCATACAACTTAGAGGAAGGAAGATTTATTTGCTCACAGCTTCTTAAAGATTTAAGGTTTAGCCATTGTAAGGTCGGGATTTGGGGATCTCAGGGCATGATGGCTGGAAGCAGAAACAGAGAGAGTACACAGGCTCTGCTTCTCACATCAAGGAGTCAGGAGAGACCCAACGAGCAAGGGGATTCAAAGGCACAAGCATGATCCCTAAGGTCACAGCCCCAGGGACCCACCTTCTCCAGCTACACCCTACTCGCCCAGGCTGCCACTCATATAAATCCATTATGGATTTATCTACTGATGAGCTTACAACCCCATGAACCACAGCAACCCTGGACATTAATACATGAGCTCTTCAGAGGCATGCTATACCTAACCATATCAGCATTCTCTCTCCCCATGGCCCCTGGACCGTTTTTCCTCAGCCTCTTCACCTGTCCTTCTTTTCCACATAATAGTGACCCCCAACCCATGTAAGGGCTGTCAAAGCTTCTGAAGGCTGATGCTATAGCTGATATGGACACAAAACAGAGCCCATGAGAAACTCCAGCAGGCCAAATTTGGCTTCACCATGAAATGCTGACCCCACAGGAGCAAGACAAGTGCAGATGAGCTGACTGTGTGGGAGATGAGGGTACTGTGAGGGGCACAGCCAGAACATGAGTCATCCATGCAAAGGCCACAACTGAGGACCACTGGGCCCTAAATATGGCAGGTGCTACCTGGAGTGTGGAGTGGGATAAAGAAAAGAAAAAGAAGGCAAAATTTTGTGCCTAGGAATAATAAAAACTCTTCTGGAAAGTCAGATCTCAATTCCTAAATTCATCAAATGTGTGAAATGTGAGTTTTTGGCCTCCTGAGGGCTAGAAAGCTTGGTTGTGACCACTCAGTCCACTCAGTGTAAAAGAGTTCAGGGTGGGCTTTATTAATGAACTGCTCTTAGCTAAGACAGACATTAAACATTTTAAATCACAGTGCTACAAGGGAGCTCACAAATCATTCACCTGCTGCCATTGATAAATTCCCTTTCTCTTATTTCCCAGATGCAGAGTAGATGGGTTATATGTCATCACCCAGACCTATAAAGATCTGCCTATGTGAGGAGAGGTAGGAGACAGATCATCTCCCACTGTGGGCTCCATCCTTCTCTCTCTTAAGCAACTGGATCCAGGGGACCTGTGCTCCTCAGTCTATGGCTCCCTGTCAGCTCCCAGTCCTGAGTGAGAAGACAATGTGGTCCTCCTATTTGCTCCTGGTATCTATTACAGTTTGATTCTTAAATATCCCCAAAGCTCATGTGTTAAGCAATGCAGCCTGGTTCAGAGGATCCCTAGGGGCATAGCCTTGGGGACTGTATTTGTCCCTCTCATCCCTCTCCCATCTTTTTCTGCTTCTTGGCCACCATGAGTTGGAGGGCAGCTTTTCCTCTTCCACCATGCCTTGAGCTCTGCTGTGAGCCATTTCTCCCCAGGAGTCAGTCAACAATAGTCTGAAACCTATTAAACTGTGAGCCAGTAACCCTTTTTACATATAAGTTGTGTGCTTGTCAGGTATTTTGGTCACTGATGAGTGCAACATACATGGTGGGTAGAGCAGCTAGGGGATCTAGTTCTAGAGCCCACTCTGGCCACAGTGATATCTTTTCTTTGACACAAAATGTGGAAGCTTTTCCACATCAGAACCAATTTTCTGGTACCAACTGGGTGTCCAACAATTTAATCCAATTTGAAAATTACCCAGAGTTAGCCTCAGACTCCACAGGATTAGGGGTTCAGTCCCACAAGACTGCCTTCACTTCAGATGTCAACTATACATGGGAAACCCAGGTTACCCTGATTGCCTGTCTGGCTTAACTAAGGGATCCTACAATCACCCTCAGGTTTGACAAGGCACTAAAATGACTCAGAGAGCTCAGGGAAACATATCTGCTTGTTTACTCTAAAACAGCCATGTGGAAGAGACGTATAGGTTGAGGTAGGAGCTTTCAGGATGTGTCAAGGAATCCCTTGCTACCCTCCTGTTACTGGGCAGAACTGCTTCAGCCAGGCAAGAGGCTGGACTCCCCAACTCAGTTGCTTCACAAAAGTGCAGAGTCAAATTGGCAGGAAAATAGATTTTATTCAAATCCAGCCTTGAAGTAAGATAGAGATAACTTTCTTGTTTCAAACTTCCATTTTTCAAGAACTCAAGGCAATGGAAGCTTTTATAAGAGAAGGACAAATAGACAAAGGAAATATACATATGTAGATTTAGACAACCTCCAAAACCTTCAGTCTCAACTTCCTTGGTATGTAAGGGGAAGTAGGGAGCCCTTCAGCCTTTTTTCTTACCATAAGGAAATACAGAAAAACAAGTTATCAAGGAAGTTGTCTAATTTGGAGAAGTCTATTTCAGTCCTAGCACCTCCATGTCTTCACTAACCTGAAGGTCTCTGAAACCTGTCAATTAAGGTTTTTATGAAAGTTTCATTACATAAGCATGATTGATTAAACCATTAGTTATTTGGTAATTGAACTTTATCTTCAGCCCCTCTACCTGTAGCGAATGGTGTTGATGTTGATTGATTGATTAGAAGTCTCTTGCATGAACAACAATGGAGTCATAATGATTTTTAGAGAAAATTATTATAGTTAGAGAAAGAGGGAGCTGAGGGGGCTGGGAAGGAAAGAGATATCTTTCCTATCTGTCCTTCCACCAGTGTCTTGCTTTTATTGAGAGTTTTAACCAAAAAATTATAAAAATTATTAATCACAGGGGATAGCAAAGCAGTCATGGGGTAAATCAGGGAAAAACATCAAGGTTACAGATGAATCAGAGAAGGAAAAGGTAAACAAGGAAGTCAGGGCTTTTGCTTATCAGTTTCATTTGTCCCTTGGAGATTTGTCTGCATGCAGAAATCTCCACTTGGGTGGACAGTTTGTTCCCTTCCCAAAACAGACCGAGGTAACCTCAAAGCTGATGACTAACAAGGTTCTCAACATCTACCTTCTCCTCAGTCGTCAAAAATGGAGACCAAAGTTCCCCATCATGACTTGATCTTTGTGGTGACCAGCCCCCATATGGAAGCCATTTATGCCCCTCCAGTATCCAGGCAGGAGTCATCTCATGAGCATGCAAAATACATTCTTATCACTAAGGAGATTGCTAGGATTTTAGGAGCTCTGTGCAGGGAACTGGAGACAAAGACCAGACACGACATCTTTTGTTATACCACACCCACTGACGTGTGGCATCTCTGGAAAACACTTAATACCTCTGGCCTTAATTTATCCTTGAGAAAGAAGGCTGTGACCCTGAATGAACCCTAAGCTTTGAGTTGCTCCTTCAGTCTGACACTCTGTTCATATCATGCCTGCACGGTGTGCTGTGTCCACAGGACCTAAAGGGTCAAAGGGTGAAAGTGGAGGAGTAAGTATTGCAGTGGCTTGTTGGATTCAGACAGAGGGCAAGACACATGCTATTCATGGAGAGGAAGAGAGACCGAAACTTCAGCCTTAGAATCTCATAGTGAGATACATTAAAAATCTGACAGAGAAAGCTCAGAGTAAGATGATATGTATAAAAAAAGAGAAGCAAGAAGTGGCAAGAAGCTGCTGTGTTCGACTGAGCACAATGGCCTGGTCTCCCTTAGGGTCAACCAGTTTTGGAAAAACTAAACATTCTTCCCTGTCTGGCCTGGAATGAAAGGAGAAGAATGTCATACTGTCAACTTCTCTCCCACACCCACAACCATACCTCTCTCTCTCTCTCTCTCTCTCTCTCTCTCTCTCTCTCCCTCTCCCTCTCCCTCTCTCACTCTCTCTCTCTCTCTCTCACTCTCTCTCCCTCTCTCACTCTCTCTCCCTCTCTTTCTCTCCCTCTCTTACACACACACACACACACACACACACACACACACACACACACTATACCATATTCAAAGTCTAATTCAGTGAACCAGCCAACAGGTCTAGGGGAATGGGCATCTGGCTTTGTCTGGGTTAAGGCCTCCCTCACCACACACCTTCTTCAGTGTCTGCAGAAAGCTGAAGGAAGGGCAGGAGGGAAGCTGCTGCTTAACTGAGCTGAGCATGAGCAGGCACCAGAGGAGTGATCTTGGAAGTACTTAGATGAAAAATTAGACTCTCTTTTCTTAGAAAAGAAGAAAAAGTCAAACAACATACTGGAAAGTTTCTACAGCTGTGCTCCCTGTTAACAATGTATTTTCTCAGAATTACATTCCTCAGTAACTCTTTACATAAAATCTTTAAGATAAAACAAAAACATCTCTTGTGACTACATTTGGACATTTGTATGAATAACATGAAAATTCCTTAAATTTCCCCTCTCAAATGAATAATTTACTAAATCCTGCACCTAAAATGCAGTTTGTTTTTATTCCAAGTCAGTAATAGGTGGTTTGTGAGCTCTGCCTCAAGTCAGACCCATACCTCAAACCCTATCTCCACCACCTACCTGCTACATCACCAAACAAGGCTACTGACTGAGCTGACTGAGGGCCTTTGGTGACCTGGGGGAGCCCAGGAGATTAAATGCTCACGTGACTCCCACTTGATCCACATCAAGCGGGAAAAGATGCCACTCCGGAGACACTGTTGAACGCTCTTTGCTCACACCTTTCAACTTTGGCTCCAGATGGAGAGGTTGGTCTCCCTGTTCCCATTTTGTATCTTCAGAAGCCAGTGAAAAACAGGGAGACCCAAATCTTGCTTACGAAGAGCCTCAGCCATGTTTCATTTCGAGAATTACAATTGTCTGTAAAAAAGTGGATTTCCACTTTTCCTGGGAAGACTTCTAACCCCCTAGTTGTGGTTCATTTCTTCCCATCGTGAAGGGTTGATAGATGTTCCTTCCAATAGTTGAATGAGTAAAAGGCTGGAGGGAAGGTAGTATGGAGGGAAACACACCAAGTGATGTATGCATGTACATTTGTATCACTTTGATTTGTAATTACACTATTATCTGTAATTACAATGCATCAACAAGAGTATTTTTTAAATGCTAGAGGGAATTAAATGTGCTGGCAAGAAGTTGCCTTGCTCTTTCCAAAGCCAAATATAAATGCCTGGTTTCTCCTCCCTTGAGGAGCCCCAGGCTCAGCTCACTCTCCTCCCCTTTGCAGAGCCCTAGAGACAGCTGGATATGAGAAGAGGATTTAGCTCTACTACCAAAGGTGACTGGCTAGCAAGACAGGGAATTTATCTTTTGAACATTTGTTAATTTCTAATGAGATCGTGTTGTTTTAATTTGCAAAGCGAATTTTTCTTCTGCATAGTGGGAAGGTAAAGATAGCCTCTGAAAGAAAACAAATTGCAAATTTGCAGACTCCAAGACTCTTGTTTTCATGTGTTTACACTTACAGAGATTAACTAGGACTTTGAGACAGGTCTGAGTTCAGAGCTCAGTCCAATACATTTATGACACTAGAAAAGTGCTTCAACACTTTGGAGCTTCAAATTCCTCACCTATGAAACATTCACCTCATGGAGTATCTGGGAGTGCTAAATGGATGGGATAATGCTTGTTAAATGTAACAGAGAAATGGCAGAATCTCACTCAAATTCTCTAAAAAAAAAAACAAAACAGGATAAAGAAAACTGAATGAGCCAGGCATGGTGGCTCACACTTGTAATACCAGCATTTGGGAGGTTGAGACCGGAGGATCCGAGTTCTTGGCCAGCCTCAGCTACGTAGTGAGGCACTCTGCAACTTAGTGAGACCCGGTTTCGAAATAAAGAATAAAAAATAGGGCTGGGAGTGTAGCTCGGAGGTAGAATGCCCCTGGATTCAATCCCCAGTACTGAAAAAAAAATTGGGATCAAGGCAAAAATGCCAGCTTTCACCATTTATTTTCAATATACTAGTTTCTCATCACTGTAATAAGTCAAGGGAGAAGAAAGGGCAGAGAAAGAAAACAGACAACTGTCTTTTGTAGTAAAGACATGACTCTATACATGCTAAATATTAAGGAATCACAACAACTACTAGAAATAAGTAATTGCAATTTAGCAAGATGCAAGAAATATATTAAATATATATAATGCAATTGTACTTTTATCTTAGCAGTAAATGATTGCCAAGTGAAACTTTTAAAATTCCATTTACAGTAGCATCAAAAAACATAAGTATGTAGAAACTTAATCAAAATATACAAAATCTGAACATCAAAAATTATAAAATATTGCTGAGAGAAATTAAAAAATCTAAGAAAATGAATAGACTAATCATGGTCATGGGTGGAAGTGTCAATAATGTTAAGATGTCATTTACCAACCTTCCAAAACTTAAATTTAATATGATTTCAATCAAAATCTCCATGAATTTTTGTAGCAATCAACAAGCTACTTTTTTTTGTATTCTACCTCCAAGATATACCCCCAGCCCTATTTTAAGTTTTTATGTTGAAACAGGGTCTCACTAAGCTGCTGAGGCTGGCCTCCAACCTCCAATTCTTCTGTCCCAGCCTCCCAAGTATTGGAATTACAGGTATGTGCCACCACACTTGGCTTCAACAAGTTAAAGTTTATTCAGAAATTCAAAGAACCTATAATGCCCAAAGAAATCTTTAAAAAGTACAAACTTAGATGACTTATAAAATCTCACCTCAAGGCAAAGCTATATTAATCATGATAGTATACTATTGACATAAAAATTAACCCAAAGATTAAAAGAAATGGGTGATTCCATAAAATAGATATGCAGTGATAAGGTTATTTGATTTTTGCAAAGATTTTAAGACAATCTAAAATGGAAAGTCATTTCAAAAAATGGTGCTAGGACTACTGTACATTCATAAGAAAATACAAAATTCATCTTTAGCCCTATACAATATAAAATATAATTCATATACACAATTCAAAATAGATTATAGGCATGGATTAAAACTAAAACTATAAATCTTTCAGAAATAAACATAGAAGCATATCTTTGTGATTTATGGCAGGCAATATTTTTACTAGAAAGCTCATTGAAAGTAATTATAATAAAATATTCATAAATGAGACTATCAAAATTAGAAATTTTGCCTTTGAAAGGTATCATTAAGAAAGAGAATAGCTATAGACTGAGAGGGAAATGCAAATTATATTTGATAGACAGAATATATAAAGAACTCATATAATTCAACCAAAAAACCCTGATTATATAATAGACAAAATTGTGAAGAGACATTTCGTGAAAGAGAATATGTAAATGGCCAATAAGGTAATAAAAATGCTCAATGTCATTAGTCATAAGAGAAATACAAATTTAATTCAAGATGATGAAATATCCATCAGCATAGCTAAAAATGTGAAAGCTTAAACAAATTTTTAAAAACTTGCCAAATAACAAGAACAAAAATGAATTAAAACTCATATATTTTTGATGGGAATGTAAAATGATATAGAATTATACCTTCCATATGACTTAGAAATCCTGCTTTAAGGAGTTTCTCTTTTGGCCAAGAGAAATTAAAGCATTATTCCACAAGAAAATTTGTGCAAAGTTCACAGCAATGTCATTAGACACACAAAATAGAAATAGCCTAGGTATACATCAAAGGAAAATAGATAAACTAATTGTGGTATAGCTACACAATTGCATAATATTTAGTAATAAAAATTAAATGATCCATTGACATATGCAGCAGCATGAAAAAGAGTCAAAAACAGTATGTAAATGAGATAATTCTAACACAAAAGTGAACATGCTCTATATGATTTCATTTACATGAAGTTACAGTTACAGAAACAGTCACAGCTAATCCATGATGAAGCAATCAAAGTAGTAATTTCCTCTGGAATGTGGGGGTGGGAACTGACCAAAAAGAGGCATGAGATACCTTTCTGTGGTATAGTGGATTGTGTTCCCCAAAGGATATGCTGAAGTCCTAACCCAAAAGTGCCTGTAAATGAATGTGGCTTTATTTGAACATAGGGTATAATCAAGTTAGGATGAGGTCATATTGGGTAGGGGTTCCTAAATCTAGTGACTGATATCCTTATAAGAAGATTAAAATTTGGAGACAGACACACATAGATGGAAGAAGGTCATGTGAAAATGAAGGCAGAATCGGAGTGGCACATCTAGAAGCCGAGAAACGCAAGGGATTACCTGGCATCCCAAACTACTAGCAGCTAGAAAGAGGCAAGGACAGGTTCTCCCCTACAGGCTTCAGAAGGAGAATGACTTTGCTGGTGCTTCAATCTCCTTAACTGTGAGGGAATACATTTCTCTATTACCACTTTGTGGTCATTTGTTATGGTAACCCTAGCAAACTAACATATAGTGTGACGGCTTGATAAGGGTCCAGATTACAGAAGATGTACACATTTGTCAGAACTTACCTAATGTTTCACTGAAGATTTGCACAGTTTGTTTTATGTGTTAAAGAACTAACAGTAAATTGTAAGTAAATATTAAACAAATATTGATATATGAGCAGATGTATTTCAGAAAAAGTCCATTGATGTCTGAAACTTACTTTGAAATCCATTAATATTGAGACAAATTGATTGTTGTATAGAGAAGTAGACAGAGATATATTCAAGAGACTAGAGTAAAATATCGATGGTAGAAGTTACATAGGAAGCATATGCTTGTTCATTATAAAATATTTATAGCTTTTATGTAGGTTTGGAACTTTCATAAGGAAATGGTGGAAAGAAGAAGTAAGATTAGATCTCATGTTTTCTGACCCCCTAATCCAGCACTCTTGTCTTCCATGGTAGATTTTATTCAAATTAGAACTTCCTAAGACAGAAGTGGCATTCCTGCCAGGGCCTTGGGTTCATGCCTTACATTAACCTGCTCCCAAACTGTCCTCAAGCAGGTACCTCTCTAACCTCAAGGACCAGAGGTTGGTGCTCTAAGTATCCTATTTCCTGAACCCCCAAAATGTGGGGAAACATTGCCAGGTCTTTGTAAAGTGTCACAAGAATTTTCTTTTTGTTCATGTGATTGGTGGGAAGGCAGATACCCAGCAGAGAAGTTTATGTCAGCTGTGCAGCAGAACCAGGTTCTTTGAGTGGAAGGATTTGGCCATGGAGAGAAAGATGGGAATCTGTGATGCTGGAGAGAAGAGGATGGGGCTGCAAATAGTTACCCCACACAGAAGTCATTCCTCAAGAAACTGAAATGCTTATGTCAAGTCACTATGAGGAGGAATCTGATCAGAAAAAAAGGGAATCAAGGACCAGAGCATGCTGGATGGGTATTGCCTCAAATGAATAAGGCAGAGAGGAGAGTGGCAGTTGCAATTCAACCCCCAGACAGAGGATTTAGCAGAAACCCCACATGATACATTAAAAATTCTCATGAAGTAAGTCAGTTGCAGGTGGTAATGTTTTCCTGAGTCTCTTATTCAAGAGCACTGACAAGTTAGTAACCACTGAAGAACCCATTAAAATGATAAATGGTGTCTCCAACTCTAACATGCAGGTCTGGTTGGGGTTAAGTGGTTTTCCTAAAAGAGGCAAAAGTATGGAGCAAGAAAAACTCTGGGGCTTACCATTCAAAGACTCATGGATATTACATCCCTAAGGAGTCAATAGAGCATGGTGGCACACAGTAATCTGCTTACCTGGGAGGCTGAGACAGGAGGATTGCATATTCAAAGCTTATCAATGTAGTGAGACTCTCAGCAACCTAGAGAGACACTGTTTCAAAACAAAAATAAATAAATAAATAAATAAATAAATAAATAAATAAATAAATAAATAAATAAATAAAAGAGGTCTGAGAGTATAGCATGGACATATAATGTCCCTGGGTTCAATCCCTAGTACCACAATAACAACAACAACAAAAGAGGCAATAGATCAAGGTATCAGAACTTTGGGCTTATAGAAGGCTCTGACCTAGAGAGCAGGGGGTTCTATGTTCAGGGCCAGACTTCAGGTCTTGGTTTTGATAGCAACCTTCGGTCTATGACCTTGGACCAACCTTTTACCATCTTGACATCTCAGTTGTTGTTATATGTGAATATCTTCATTCAAAACACAGAGATTGGGTGCATTTGCTGTTTTGAAGACTATAATGTAAATGTAAAATAACTTGATCATTTATTGGGCTTAAGTTTGACTGCTTGTATAATCCTACTTTCTGAGAAGTTGATCATGGTGTAGGGTCAAGCAAGGGCACCTCTTCAGTGTTAGTGCAGAAAGCAGAAGGGGTTCCCTGGTCCGTCTCCTGCTCTTCCTCAGAGGCCCTGCACTGGTGACACAAATACTACCCCTGCCTCCTGGGAAATCAGCCAAAGAGACCTGCCCTCTCTACACTCACTCAACACCTAAGGAGAATGCTACTTTCCTGCTGGAGACAATGATCAGACAACATAAATTCCTAATTGTATCTCAGCAAAATCAGGAAGATCTCTATCCTACATTTCCTCTCTTTTCTTCACCAACAATTTATGGCCTGTGATAGAAAAAAGTTAGGTACAAATTCTTTGTGACTTCTCCAACTGAGAGATGGCATCTAAATACTCTTTCCTGAGATTTGAGTGGGCTTCATGACTAATTTTTTTTTTCAATAAGGCAGACATTGCTCTATACAAGTTCCCATGCCTGAGCCTTAAAAGACTATCAAATTCTACTTCCTGACTGTTGTAATGATTGTCCATCTACCCTGAGATAGCTCTGATCCAGAAGCCCAAGATGGGCAGGTGGAGATGCCCAGTGGAGAGAGAACAATGCCTGACCACTTATTTTCATTCCAGCCACACCAGCCTAAAAAACAGACATGTGAATGGGGAATCCATCTTGGATATTCAAGCCTCAGTAGGAACATCATGGAGAAGAAATAAAGTTCAAGGCCCAGGAAGATGATGTAGCTAAGTCACCCCAGCCATTGACAGCTGTTCATCACACACCCTTCCATTGGTTGACCATGTTGTACTGTGGAGCTTGAGCAGAATAATAGTTGTCCTTTGAGACCACAAAGTCTTAGAATGGTTTGCTACACAGCAATAGATCATTGGAATACTCCTGCTGCACTTTAGCCTTGCAAATGCATAGGATTTTATGCATTTAAAGAAATGAGAAAATCATAGCTCAGGTATTCCTCTACTCCAGTAAACATGACCTGCTGCCATAGACAGTGAGCAAAGTTATTTTGGTTCATTACAAAACCTCCACTCCTCAAAACAGAATTTGACAGATTCAAGGCCAGCCTCAACAATTTAGTGAGGTCCTTCAAAAGTCACCCTGTTGTGTGTGTGTGTGTGTGTGTGTGTGTGTGTGTGTGTGTGTGTGTGTATTCATATGATTTGGCACATCCCATGTTACCTTCTATGTTAATACAGCTCCCAGGTCCAGCTTTGGGCCCAGGATTTCAATAGTCAAAGACTTTGTCTTTTCCTTCCTCAACATGGATATAAAGGTATTAACATCCAAATTCCTTAGGACTGAAGTATTTATCTTGGGATATCTCTGAGTTATTAGCATCAACAGTGACAAATTTACCATCTACCCAGTAGAGCATGAAGAAAAAAACACAGGATTGTCTTACGAAATGAGTATGATCTCCTGTCTTCTGTTTTGATTCCTCATTGAAAACCAAACACTTCTGCAAGGTCTCATGCCAGATGTTAAAGCAGGTGCCTAATATCCTATTGAGCAATGAGGCACTTTTATTGAAAATAACCTCCTTATTTGTATATTTTATGTCTTTGTTTTGTAACTACCCATAGTAGCTGTTTATTTCCTTCTTCTAGTGTTTCTCTGGACTTTTCCTCTTTCCACTGCTTACTCAGATGGGACCAAGTTGGTAGTATCTGTATCTGTCAGTCAGAAGCTGAATGAAAGCTTGATGTTAGATATTTGTCATCAGAATGTCTTCCATCCCTAGACTTCTTTTCTGATTTTTCTAAATAGGATGTATTTTAATCGTAGCTGAAATTAACTTGTTATTTTAACACATCAAATTCTGTGTTAAAGGAATGAATTTTTTATTTTATTTCCCCTCTGTTTTTTCTAGTGTGAATTGGTTTTCCAGGTGATGATTAATTCTGCCAAAGCTCCACCCACCTTGTTGGTAAACTGTAGCATCTGAAAAGAAGATGCTAACTGCACCTATCTGTTATCAGAGGTGTCATTACAGTTGTGTCAAACACTGCTGGTGACAATGACTGAGTCCATTGTCCTTTGTGAATTTTCTACAGTTGCTTTCTATGGAGATAATAAACCTGATGTCTTCTCTGATATTGGCCGTGTGTTTTTACAGGAAGGAGGAAGGGACGGAGGGAAGGAGAGAGAGTGGAGACGAGAGGAGAGGAGAGGAGAGGAGAGGAGAGGAGAGGAGAGGAGAGGAGAGGAGAGGAGAGAGAGAGATTGAGAGAGATCTTTGACCAAATGGGACCAAGTAGCCCTGGTATCTTCATCTACAGAAAGCTTCTCCATATGAAGTCTTCACTGAATAAAGAAGCACGCTTTCACTTCCCTGAAGGATGAAGCAGAGTATTCCTGAGAATCCTGGGGATCATGTGTAATGGATACAATGTCAAGAAAATTTTTGAAAACTAAGAAAGACAAGTAGGCCCTGAATAGTTCTTGTAATTGGTAGTTTTTAGCTTGGGATCATGACAACTGGTTATTTAGTGCCTAATTAGCTATGGGATAGGTCAGATATTACACCTAGATGCTTTCTAAGTGAACCAGGAACTGACCTGGCTGCTAGTGTAGATGGCAGATTCCCACTGGTTAGGTAAGACTTTCATCCAGATGGATATGACAATATAAGGCCAGGTAAATAGGTAACAAGGGGTTCAAGGTGAAGCATTCTAGCATACAAGGGAGATTCAAAAGTCCAGAAAAGATGACTTCACAGGGGTCTATACACATGTAACAGAGTCCCAGCTGTTAGAAAAGTGGTAAGAAGAAGGCTTTAGGTCCAGTGGGGGCTCTTGAATATTAGGAAGTTCACTGGAGGAGAGACTACAGCAGAGATAAAGTTAAAAGAATCGGGGCCCGAGTGGGGTCAGCAAAAAAGATTCATGGTTATCAGACCCTGGACACTGGATCAAGACTGGGCCAGTAGCAAAGGGCCCTGCAGGCTGGGTCCTTGTAATGGAACTAAAGCAATGCTTTATTTATGCATACAGTCAAGGCTGGCTCTGCAGTCTGAGAGTTGATGCTTCCTGCAGGTGGAGGTCAAGTCTATCATCATGGATGGAAGCCAGGAGCCACCATTTATGGGATCAAGTTTATGAACTTCATACAACATTTTCCTGGGCATAAACCCACAGCCATAATCCAAAGCCCAGATATTCACTCTTACTTATAGGTGTCAAGGGATTCAGTAATGCAAAGAGAATTGCTAAGCCAAGCACATGCTTGTAATCCCAGTACTTGGGAGGCTGAAACAAGAGGATCACAGGTTTTACAACTTAGTGAGGCCCTCTGCAACTTAGTGAGACCCTGTTTCAAAATAAAGAAAATTAAATATGGCTGCAGGTATAGATTAGAGGTAGAATGCCCCTAGTTTTAATCCCCAGTACTCCCCCATCACCACACACACACACACACACACACACACACACACACACACACATAGTTGTGGCATTAGGGGCTTGGCATATATCCTCATTTCTTTGTCCTACCAGGACTAATAACCTATAGAAAGCCATCATCAGGCTCCTGAAAGGAGGGGATTCCTAGGATGTAGTCTCAGAGAAAATATAGCAGGATTGACCAGAAGGACTAGGCTTCTACCTAGAAGGGGAATTCAGGAACACTAAAGGCAGAAATCGACTAAAATAATAATGCTTTTGCAATTTTTCAAATATTTCTAATACAATCCCGTTAAGCTAGCATTATTATTTCCATATTACAACCTAGAAAACTGAGACTCTGAGAGTCTGGTTGAGTGACAAAAATCACATATCTGGTAGGTATATTGAAATAAAGAGTCAGGCTGGAGAGAGGTAAAGATTATGTTAATTTTTATGTCCCAGAATGAAGGCTGGTTTTGTAGGAACAGGCTGGCAGGGAGGCAGGGTCCAGGAGTCAGCACCAATGGTTCTAGGGTCAAGGTTGATGAACCGTGACCCTGGGGCAGAGGCTCTTCTGAGGGATGTGGCCATCCTGTGTCCCAGGCATGGATAGTATCATGAAGAGGATATTCCATACACAAGAGATTTCATATCCCTGAGATCCGGGGTAGGACTTCATTAAAATACTTACTACAGAGACTATTATGTGGAATAAGGAACAGGTCTTAGGTTCCTACATAAACAAACCCATCTCCTTGTATGTGGTAAAATGAGTCTCAAGCTTAGCCAATCAGAAATCAATAACACAGCATGATGTACTTTCATGAACACATCAAAGTCAATCATTAAACTGAACTTGAGAAGGAGAGAGGAGGAGGAAGGGGAGTGGGAATTGGGGAAGGGTTAAATGAGAAATGTGTGCATGTATGCCTCTACCTTTACCAGCTTGTACCTAACAAAGATGTATGATTACAATGTGCCAATTAAAAATTAATTAATTAATTAATTAAAATTTAGACAAAGAAACCAATAACACTAATCTCTAACCAGAGACTTTCCACAGGAATGAACCCAGTCAGGCTGCTTCTCCACTTTAACCAATCAAATGTTTTCTTCAACTTAACTATAAAATCTCTCCCCTTCATGATCCTTTGGTGGAACCCCAAACTGTTTGTGGTCTCGGTCCATCTGACTTATGAATTGCTGTCTGCTCAAATGCACTCTATAATATTTTAATATGCCTCAATTTATCTTCTAACAACTTCATAAGCTTTCACATGAGACTTGTTAAGGAATGGTGTCTGTGAAATACATCATTCAAATTGGGAGGCCTATGGCAGTGGAGCAGGCTACCATGGACAAGTTCCAGGCAATAATAGGTACACTTCTGGGTGAACCGGGATATATGGTCACCTTAGTTAAATAGAACACAGTATATGCATTAGACTTATCATGATGCCAAATACCAGGATGCAGAGCATCTGTGCTTCAAGACAGAACTGTTGCCTCCCCTCTCTGGGGGTGGGCAAAGCCCAGCCCTTCTGTGGACAGATGGGCCTCTCTCTCTAGAGAGTCAGAAAACCTAAAACCATCCCAGATCCTTAGAACCTGAGAACTAGAGTGTGAGAAAATCCCCATAGCATCTCAAGTCAAGCATAGTCATGAGTGAGTATGTGACAGTGAGCAAGCCCATGGTCTTCTCCACCGCACTTTCCTTATCTGGACAATGGGGATGATAATAATAAATACTTCTCCATCTACCACACGGTTGTTCCAGTAATCAAAGGAAGTTTATGGAGAAAGGGAGAGAGCATATGCAGCACCAAAGACACATGGGCAGTAAACATAACAGTTCCATGAGCTCTGTGGTGCTTGCATGAAGACCTGACCATCAGGTTGCGAGCGGTAGTGGGTGAGTCAGGGGAGGTGTTGCCATAGGAGCAGCGTACTTTCATTAGGGCCTAGACAGGGCCAGTTTCCTGACTGCAAAGCCTCTGAAGTTGCATAGCACCTTGGCTCAGAAGAACCCTGTGCTCCACTGTCACTACCTTGAAATTGTGATTAATATTTCAAACAGGAGCCTATACTTTCCTTTTGCTTTGAGCTCCACAAATTATGCAGTCAGCCTCACTCCTGGCTGCAAAAACAGAAAATGAGGATGCTGCAAAAGCCACAGATGGCCAGGTGGTTCCCCTTGGTCTCAGCATTCTATACCCCAAGCTGGTGACCAATAAAGCATATTCTAAAAATATCTTCTTCCTGAGCCAGAAAAAAGACTTGCAAATTGTTGGAAAAGGTGATTTCTTTCCACATATATTTTAAAATAGCATATCAGAAAGCATGATGAGAGACTCTCTGATCTACTGTAGGATCAAGAAACTTCAGAGGTGAGGGGAGGGTAGGAAAGTCAAGTCACTTCAAAAACCCAAGGTAAAAAGGGCCAGATTCAGAACTAACTAGGGAGAAAATGAGAGGCTAAAGATCCCCTACTGCTAATGGTCATAAAAAAGAAAAACATTCAGCATGTATGGAAATGTCACAGAGAAATGCATACATTTATACAACTAATATTTGTTAATAATTATAATAAGATATGGCATTCAGGTTTCCAGCAATAGGACTTGAGACTAGTTTAGTTTCTGTCTTTTTATTCTGTGACATCTCTGCTATGAGGATGGAAAGACAAGATGGGAGAAAATATTTGCAGATCACAAAGCCCACGAGGAGCTAGTATCTAGAATATCCAAATAATTTTTAAAACAACAGTAAAAAGACAAAAAAATACAATTAGAAATGGTGCAAAAGTTCTGAAGAGACACTTTACTACAGAGGATATTCATGTAGAAAATAAACACATGAAAAGCTTTTCAACCTCTTAGCTGTTAGAGAAGTGCAAATTGCAGTCACAATAATATATCACTGTGTACATATCAGAATGGCTTGAAAACTAGTGAGGACACTGATGGGCATGTGGAGAAACTGAATCATGCGCATTGCAGTAAGGAATGCAAAATGGGGCACTTACTCTGACAAACAATTCAGATTTTCTTTAAAAACTTCACATAAGACTACACTGTGATCCATCAGTTGTACACCTGGGTATGCATCCCAGAAAATTAAAGCATTATGTTCACATAAAAATCTGTGTGCAGGTAGATGTTAGTGAAAATGGAGGAGGCAGCCCCAAGCACCTCTCTCTCTGTCTGCCTCTCTCTCTCTCTCTCTCTCTCTCTCTCTCTCTCTCTCTCTCTCTCTCTCTCTCTCTCTCTCTCTCTCTCTCTCTCTCTCTCCCAACACTGAAAAATCAAGTAAAACTGTTAGAGTAACTTGTCAAAACTCTGGGAACTGGCCACAAGTTTATGATTAAAAAAAAGTGAACACAGAATCAAGAGAAAAACAACTTTAACTGACAAGAAAGATTGCTGTCATTTTTTACTTGCTTTTACTTCACCTCTTCCTCAGCTCAGCAATATTTTTTTCTTTTTCTTTTCTTTTCTTTTCTTTCTTTCTTTTTTTTTTTTTTTTTGAAATACTGGGTATTGAATCCGTGGTACTCTATCACTGAGCTACATCCTTAATTCTGTTTATTTTTTATTTGATACAGGATCTTGCTAAGTTGCCAAGGTGACCTCAAACTTGAGATCCTCCTGCCTCAACCTTCAAAGTCACTAAGATTGCAGGAGTACCCCCCTGCACTCATTCTTAACACCAGTTTTGAAGACAGCAGCCTACATTTAATGAGACCCTGGTCTTTATTTCCAGAAGGATAAAAGCAGACAGCATGCAAATAGTTGTCTGTTTTAACCTGTATGGGAACTCCCCAAAGGAATAATACACACACATAAACATATGTTGGCTGTTGAACTATAAGGAAGCCTCTATCAAGATACTAATAAACATTTACCTCAAGTCACATAAAATATGGTCTACAGTAGACTATGTTTTTAGCCCTAAACCAGTACTAATAAATTTAAAAATATTAAAATCAAACTGTTTTCTTCTACAACAATGGAGTGAAGCTAGATATCAATAAAAATGGGAAATAAAATAAGTTAAAATTAGTTGGGCATGGTGGCACACACCTATGATCCTAGTATTTGGAAGGCTGAGACAGGAGGATCACAGACTCAAGGACAACCTCAGCAACATAGCAAGACTTTCAGCAACCTAGTGAGACCCTGTTTTAAAACAAAAAATAAGAGCTGGGGTGTAACTTAGAAGCAGAATGACCTGGGTTCAAGCCCCAGTACCACAAAAAAAGTGAAAATTAAACAATATACTCTTAATATACCCTTAAACACACAGAAAAAACAGGAGAAAAGAAGGATGAGGAAAAGGAGGAAGAGGAGAAGGAGGAGGAGGAAGAAATGATCACATAACTCATTCTATGAGACCAGTCTTAGCCTGCATCATGTCCATAGCCCAGTTGTGCCAGGGCAGTGAGATAAGGTTGCAGACAGGCCAAAGAAAGTGCCTGATGATAGCATGGAAGACATATGGCTTAATAGAAAAAGCTTAATGATGACTCCAAGAAAAGTCCAATGACAAAAGGCTGACAGCACCTCTGTCTCCCATGGTACTTTGGTGAGCAATGTCTCCTTCCCTCATGGCATTTTGTTCAGTGACAGCCAGCTGCTAAGTGATCTATATCTTTTCCACAGTGCCCTCGTTCTGTGCATGTCCCCACTCAGAGAGGGGTTTTACATGTTAGCCTACACAAGCAGTGGCATTCATCAATATCTGCTTGCTTAGACCAGAATCCTAAGGAGCAAACGTCCTAGTGCACCTGCAAGAAAGTAGCTCTCTACAGATAACACTAACTCACCCTAGTTCCTAGTGTGCATAAGAGAAAGTCAGTGTCCTTCAGGATAATAGATATCTGGGCATTCTAGCTCACGCTGCTTTCTTTGTTCCCTTAACTTGACTGGAGTTTGGGGAAAAGAAAAAGGCATTCAGGAACATGGTGCTTTACTGTATCCCTTTTCTTTAGAGAGGATATACTCACCACCATCACCACTACCCCCACCACCACCACCTCACCCATGTGCCTGGATTCCCTTACAATCTTATCACACTCCTCTTTTACAATGTTCCTGGGGCAGCACATCAGGATGTACATTGTAATAAAGTCTCACAAGGGAAATAAAGAGAGCAGCAAAATGTGACACATCTCCAGGTAGCAGGAAGAGATTGCAACCAAGCATAAACACTCAAGATCGAGGTTACCTATAGCAATAATATCGGTATGGAACTTATGTAGAGTCAAAGGCACATTATAATTATCAGGGGTACTTATACATAGAACATTCTGTTTTAATGAGGGCATAGACCCCTTATGCTACAGTTAGCGTCTCTAGCACCATTCAGCTATGAAGTACAACCTTTCACATCTGAGTGGTTTCTTCATTGAGCAAACTCGGGCCCTGTAAGTATTTTAAAGGCAGCAGAAATGCATTTAAAGCTTCAACCTGGAACTCAGGTTGAAGCTTGCTGCTTAAAGAGAAAAGATGGCCGTAAAATCACCAACCAGTTCAAGTCACTGTATGTCTAGCTTTTACCAGATGCCAATTAGTAGGTGTCATAAAAAAAAATTGGGAAGCACAGGGGCTGATAAATAAGGACTTTTCCAAACACATCAGCCAATCTGGTTACAAGGCATGTATAGCCACCCATGGGTGCCACACATCCATAGCTACTCCCTAGGGGAGAAATATACTCTGTTCAACTTTGCTACCTTAAGTAGTTAGTGTCTTTGGTTATAATGATTAAGTTACATTGGCTGACATGGGTCCAACCCATATTTACAAAGGGTAAAGAGATATTACTTTCCATAAAGAGAGGAACTTTTCTTCTCATTTGCACTTAGCTACTGCAAGCTGTCAAACAATGTACCTCAGCAAAGGCTCCATTTACTCCTGCACCAAGAACACATATTTGGTATCTTGAAAAGGAAGTAAATTTACCTTCAAGTCCATAGGACAGTTGTCCTGCTATGTCCCTGAGTGGTGGGTGGTTCTGTAGCTGGTGGCTCATGCTTGTAATCCCAGTACTTGGGAGGCTGAGACAGGAGGATCGCAGGTTCGCATCCAGCCTCAGCTACTTAGTGAGGCCCTCCACAACTCAGTGAAACCCTGTTTCAAAAATAAATAATAAAAAATAGGGCTGCAGGTATAGCTTGGAGGTAGAATGTCCTGGGTTCAATCCCCAGTACCGAAAAAAAAAATCACTTCCACTTGCTCTAGGCGGAACATGGCCAACAGACTCAATGGGTTCCCTGTCTCAGGTCATGTGGCAACAGCAACATCAGATTGTCCTGTGTTCCCATTTGTAGAGTGCAGGTGTCTTAAACATCATCACCCGATCCAGATGATGTCATCAAGTTCTTGTGATGACATCAGGAAGGTGCTGGGGCACATGCTGCAGTTGTGTTTACTTATGGTCCTGATAGCCATCCAGCATCACTTGGTTCATACTGCCAAGGATTCATCTTCCACATTTAATTGTTGTCTTAGCAGGCCATCCATTCATGCAATTAATCCTGCTGTATGAATGCCAATGTTAGTCCAAATTCTTAGCCCTTTCTCATATCATGTCCATGGGCATGCCACATACACAGTGCTGAGCATTCAAACACCATGAATGGTTGGCTTCTGTGTGGCCCTTCTATATCTGTAGTAGTCCAGTGTGCTTATCTGCAGCCTTGAACTTCTCAGTAAGGGCAAGAGTCCAATGAAATCAACCTGACACTGCTGTGCAAGTTACTTCCATCAAGCTATCCACCCCATCACACAAGGCATTGGCCATGGTGGTTTTATGGAAGAGGCAGAGTAATAGTCACATACACATACAATCTCTGACTATTTCAGCAGAGCCTCTACTATTTTGCTATGGACCAGAGAATGTTCTTTTCTTGTGACCTGGCTTCCTATTTTGCTAAGTAGCCACATCTATAGCTGGCATATCTTCAAGCCATCTAACTTTAGCTAAGTAATCTGCTTCTGTATTGCCTGGCAGGGGAGCATGGCTATGTGCCACCACATAATATGTTGTTCTAAATGTGACACTAATTCCAAGATCCTTTCCACATCTTTTCCCCCTTCCAGAGCTGTGACCAAGGTCCTAAGGGAACTTGCTTTTTGCCCTACAATTTACGCTAGACCTATTCAAACCCATCAGGGTGGCTAAAAACATCCAATTCATAGGGTTGTTCTTGAACTAATATGCCCAAGGCTTATATCTGTTCTACAACTATTTTTTCTTGGGAAAACGCCTCAAGAAACTCAGATTCCCAGTTAGTCCCAGCAGGTTTTCCTTTTTACTAATCTATACAATAGCTTTAATATTGGTGCTAAGTATGAGATGGAGAGATGCCAGCATCTTAACACTCCCATGAATATCTATGACTGTTTGGGAATAGGAAAAGCTTGGACTTTATCTGTAGCATTGCCCAACAAGACAACTCCAGACTACTTGGCAATCAACACGGGTCCCTGAAATTTGAGGAGTTAATGACCAATCCTCTCCATTAGAGATATGCCATCACCATTTGAGCTGCCTTCTTTAAGTGGGGAGAAGACTCCAAAATTAAATCACATCAACATAATGAAACATCAACTACTACTTAGTGAGGCCCTCCACAACTTAATGAGACCCTGTTTCAAAAATAAAGAATAAAAATAGGGCTGGGGGTGTGACTTGGAGGTAGAATACAATCCCTAGTACTGAAAAAATACTCATTTTCATTTGCTCATGTTTTGTTCATCCAGCCAGTGCTGCCACCACAACCCTATGATGCATGGCTGGGCTAGGTGAATATGGTTGGGGAAAAACTCTGAAAGTTCATTGTTGCCCTTCCCACATGAAAACCAACTGCTCCTGGATTCCTTTATCAGACCTCTGGTGCTTCCTTTGTCCTCTCTTTCTTCCACCTTCTTATCTACACTCTGTATCCCTTCCTTCTCAATCTTTGCAATTTTCCATATATCAGCTACAGACTGTGCTGCTCAAGAAACATAAAGGTCCACTAAAGGGCTCAGGATGGATGCCAGAGCCTCATAATATTGTTCTGACCTGGTAGAAAGTGGTGTTCTTTATTCCTGCTGTGAATATTTCATTATCAGGACCAGTGCAGTTCACCACATAAACATCTTGCTTCATTTTAACTCCCTTAGGAGGCTTGCAGTTGTTCCATAGACTACAGTTGCAGGGGCACTATGGGTAACTCCTCGTGTCTGACCAAGCATTTTTACAGCAAGCTGTCATCCAGAAAAATAAAGATATGGCACAATTATCATTAACAGCTGAATATAAGTGCTGTCTCAGGTTTGGATGTATGGTGAGTAAAGCAACTTTACTCATTTCATTCCCTGATAGAACTATGTCTTTGGCACCAGAATTCCAAAGCCACAATACCCATTCTGTTACATTTTCCCTGGCTTTCTGCCCAAACTTGTTCTTCAGTTCTTCTAATTCAGTAATGGTATAATCTCTCCTGGAGATATGCCTGTGCTGGTCAGGAGAGAGGATCCTCAACATCCGCTCCCACCAACCATGGCTGATCTGTCTCTACCTTTTGAGTTATGATGGATCTGGTCTCTGGCAGTGCCACCTCAATTGTCACATCCCAGTCCTCATCCCTTTCTGAGGCACTATGCTTACAGGTGTCCCATTTATGGGGGTCCCAGTCCTTTTGGTTAACCTCCACTCTTGCTCTATCTCATGGTAAATATTTAGTTTTTATTAGCAAAGTGGCAGGCTAAAGTTTCCAAACTCTCATCAGCACTTCTCACATGAGCAAGGAATTGTTCAGTGGCCCCTGCTTGAGCCTAACATACTTCCTGCTCCAGCTTTAATTCCTCCAACAATTGCTTAACAGGAGCTTAGGCCTACAGCTCTGCCTGTTGCTGCCCACACCACCAGGAGCAGGGGCCACCCCACAGTTGCTGCTGTCTTACATAGATAGCTCTTTCTTTTTCTTTAGGCCATGTTGCAACAGTGTTCCCATTAGCCCATAGGTTATTTGGGGAGTATCACCATACTCATGTGGTGTTCCAGGCATCCATAGTAGCCACCACCCCTTCATACATAGAGGTGGAAGGCCATCTCTCTCTCTCTCCCTCTCTCCCTCTCCCCACCGCCTCTCTCTCTGTCACACACACACATACACACACACACACACACACACACACACACACACACACACACACATTCCCCCTTCTCAATTGCCCTAGTCTCTGTACCCATGGGAGTTCCTTTGGCCTCCTTCCAAACTTGTCAATTGTCATATCCATGTTTCAGTTGTGCCAGAGCAGTGAAGTAGGCTATGGACAGGCCAAAGAAAATGTCAGAGACATTGTGGGAGGCATGTGGTTTACTGGGGAAAGATTACAAAAGATCAGTGACTGCTCCAGGAAGAATTCAGTACTGACAAGCTGGTGTGGTGCTTTGCCAAGCAGTGCCTCCTCTCCCTCATGGCATTTTGTCCCTTGGTGGCCAGCTGCATGAGTGACAAGTATCCTCAGTTCTAAGCCTGTCACCACAGAGAGAGGGGTTTTATATGTTAGGCTGCAGAAGTAGTGGCATTATCAGCATCCTCTTGCTTAGTTTGCTTCAATAACCAGCATCTTAAGGAGCAGCTGGCCTAGTGCATATGCAAGAAAGTAGCTTTCTATATATATAACACTAACTCACCTAAGTTACCAGTGTGCAAAAGTCGGTGTCCTTCTAGATAATGAATATCTGGACATTTCTGCCCAGGCTTGCTCTCGTTGTTCTTTTAACTTGACCGGTTTTGGGGAAAGAAAGGGAGCACTTAGGAACATGGTATATTACCACTCTCCTTCTGTTCAATGACGATATACCACCCAAATACCAAAGCCACACAGACACACGAGAAAACTAGAGATAAATACCTCCCATGAATATGGATGCAAATATAGTCATTAACAGAGTAGTAAACCAAATTCAACAGCATGCTAAAAAGATAGCACCATGACCAAGTAGAATTTTTCCCCCAGGGATGCAAGAGTAATTCAATGCTTAGATAAGAAATCAATTAATGTAATACATCACATTAATAGAATACAAAATAAAAACCATGTGATCATCTCAACTGATGAAGAAAAAGCATTTAAAAATAACCAATACCTCTTCATATAAAAACATACTTCTAAAGCTGGAATTAGAAAAGAACTTTCTCAACATTATAAATAACAATTATAAAAAATCCACAGATAACATCACATTTAATAGTGAAAAACTTGAGATCAGGAATAAGACAAGGATATCTGCTTTCACTTCTGCTCTGCAATATTATACTGGTAATGCAAGCCAGTGACATTAGGCAAGTTTCCATACCCCAGGGGCTGTCCACAAGAGCAAGTCACACCTGGGGGGGGGGGTCAGAATGAACCCTGCATTCCCTCACCTCTTCTGCACCAGCTCTTTGTTCAAATGCAGGCTGGAACTTGGGATGGGGCAGAAGAGACTGGAGCATCATTTTAGCCAGAAAACCTTCCATGACTCTTAGAAACAAACAACATAAAGAATAAAACTGTTGAGAGGTTGCCGAAACTGCAAATTCCCAGGGCTCTTGTTATTTGCCTGACTTGTGTTTTCTTCCACCCACACCTATGTGTTCTCTTAGCAGCTGCAACAACTGGTCCCTATCACAAGACGAAGATACAAGAAGATATATGACATTTGGCTCCATGCTGACCAATTGATCTTGCCCTCCTCAGAAGTTAAAGCGTGCTCACAGGAAAAGAACAAACCACCGTTGAAGTGTACCTAAAGCCAGTCAACAAACTCTAGCTCCCCTTGCTTTCATATGAATAAAACTAGTTCTGCCCTTTGTCCTGAGAACTAGTTTGATACTCTTGATCAATGCTATGCCTCTTTCCTGCTCAAGGCAAAAGTCCCAATAAAGACTCTTGTTCCTGCTGCACTTGTGCTTCTATCTGATTCTTCTGATGAGACCTAGAACCCTTCAATCTGGCGCCATTGGCATCACTATCCTCTCTAGGCAGAGATATGGGAAGAAGGCTGCAGAGGGAAGGTGAGCTTCCAGGGCCCCTGGAAAGGCTCCCTTCATGGAGTGCCATTTTTCTTTATTCGCCTCCACCTCTAAGTGCCTCCTTTGTTTGAATGGGCTGCTGTCCACCTGGGGGAGGCTCCCCTTGAGTACAAATCAAGGTGCACATGTTGGGGCTGGAGCAGTGAGAGCACAGGACTGAGGGTGTATAAAACCTTTCCTTTGGGAGACCTGAAGGAGAATGCAGTGGTCAGCAGAAACACTGCCCCTGTGGTCCCAGTGCAGACTCCTCACAGTAAAAAGTGACCGGTTTTCCCAAGTGACTTCCTACCCATGAAGTCATCCAGAGATCCTGAGTCTACCTGGCAGGGTCTTCTTAAGTTTCACTCTCCTCATTTATAAGCACATACAGTGAATGACTCTGAATATTCTGGATACCTAATGCACACTCAGATGAACTTGACCCTAGGAAGTTCGTAGACTTCAGTAAGTAATCAGCAACTCTAATAACAAACACTGCTGTCTCTGTTCTCCTTTATGTTTGAAAAGGGTCTGACAGATCCTGCTGTGATCTGTTCCTTCACCTTGGAAGTGGCTTGTGTTTTTCAAGCACTCACCAATGATATATGAGTCATTTATCCTAGCAAACCCTTTAAACTTCTTGAATTTCAATGTTTTATCTATAAAGATAGAAGAATAATACTTGTCCCAAAATATTTTTTAAAGACTGATTAGAATAATGCAGGTAAAGTGAGTATATCATAAAGAGCTTGTATGTCTAGCTCCCAGGATATGTAGTGGATGGCTGGGTCAGAGGACAGGTGAGCTTCAACTCACTAGACATGTCAAGTTCTCCTTTGCACTATCATTAGAAATGCATAAAAGAGTTCAAGGTAGAGACAGGCATGGTGGCTCACACTTATAATCCCAATACTTGGGAAGCTGACACCAGAAGATCCAGGTTCTCGCCAGCCTCAACAACTTAGAGAGGCCCTCCACAACTTAGTGAGATCTTGTTTCAAAATAAAGAATAAAAAATAGAACTGGGGGTGTAGCTCAGAGGTAGAATGCCCCTGCGTTCAATCCCCAGTACCAAAAAAAAAAAAAAAAAAAAAAAAAAAGAGTTCAAAGTAGAATGGATTACTGCACCCAATTCATCAGTATATTAGTTTTATATCTTTGCCATGTAGCCTGGCAGCTCTTCCCACTAGAGCAGGCTGACTGTAGCCCTACCCCATCATGACTGTGTGATTCTGCCTCAGGGGCCAAATGTGATACAGCAGAAGCCAAAGATGTGCTCATGTGGTTTGACTTCACCTCTTGGACTCTAGTGCTGCTCCATGAGAAGAACATACTCCATTCAGCAACTGTCCCTTCAGCCAAAGAAAGCCTCAAAGAAAGCCTCATGGAGCAAAAGCCCAGAATCCAGCCAGGACCAGTCGGTGCCAGCCTGGCTCAACCCCTTGCAACCTCCATCAAGCACTTGAGGGTGAGTATGAATGTATGTTTTAAAGGGCCACAAGAATTCTGAAATCATTTCATAAGGGAAAAATTAATAGAGCCTATCAGCATGAAATAAGTAATTTGTGGTTTATTTATACAGTAGAATACTATGGCAATGGAAATGATATTACAAACAAAAAATAAAGAGTAATGATACAAGATTACTTAAATACATATAAAGTTAAAATACATGCATAAAATATACCATATTGCTCAGGCAAAAGCATAGATGGTAAAATACTTTTGAATGTCCAAAAATTATGTTACCTACAGGAATAGAACAGAGGCAGAATAATGATCAAGGATTAGAGTGGTTTGGCAAAGTTTTTTTTTTTTTCTTTCTTAAAGTGAGCAAAAAATGCAGAGGTATTTCTTTATATGCTTCTATATTTTATGCATAATTTTATGTAATCAAACTCCAAGAGTTAATTTTTATTTAAAATACTCAAAAATAGTCAGGTGTGGTGGTACATGCCTGTAATCCCAGTATGTGGGAGGTTGAGACAGGAGAAACCCAAGTTTGAGACCAAGCTCAGCAACTTAGCAAGACTCTCAGCAACCTATTAAAACCCTGTTTCAAAATGAAAACATTTTAGAAAGGGAGTTTTGTATGTAGCTCAAAGGTAGAATGCCCCAGTACCATAAATAAATTCAATAAAATATTTACAAATAATTCTGAAAAACTCAAACATTGCCATGTAAATTTTCCCTGTTATGAATTTGCCCCATTATTAATTTGCCCATGCACACTTATTTTATGGCAGAGAAGCCCAAGGTCCTGCCTCATCATACAGATGGCAGAAATTCTGGCCAGGACACCTCTGTGTGACCCACCCAAGTAAGTCATCAAGGGAGGTTTCCCCAAGTGGTAGAAGGCTGAGTGTCATGAACTAACCCCACTGGGTTGTGGTCAGCTCTGAGGGAGGAGACAACCCACTCCTGGCGTACCATTTGGGTGTTTGTCATCATATTTCTTGCTCTGTTTTGTGGGAGGCTCATTTCGTGGAAGAGTACAGGTGACAGCATTAATAGAAACATTGCCTCCTCTAGTTGCAGAGCCTCCTAGTGATACCTGCAAGAAAGGGGCACATGTTCTTCCTCACTGCCCCACTGAGCTCACCCTGCAGCCAGGATGCCAGGAACACAATTGAGGTTGATATTCAATTTCTCAAGATCTTTTGAATTTTAAAAATGTTATTATTTATGTGATCCAGAAATCAAAAACTGAAATGTATACTTCACAAGGAGAAACAAGCACATCCAGGTGGATGCAGACACCCTTGGCAGCAACAGTCCCTCTGGGCCTTCAGCTGAGCCCCTGCTCCCCTCACCAGGGTCAGCCTCCCTCCCTCCATAGGGCATTTCCAGTCTCTTTTTCAATCTGTCGTGTGGTCCTGGGTTATGTGCCTGCCAACAGACACTGTCTGGTTCCAGCAAGGTGGCCTTTCCATCACTCTCAACATGACAGCCCCAGACTCCAGGCAAGCAGTCTGCACAACTCTGAGAGACACATGGGGACAGAAACACCATAACAAGATACAAGGTGGCAGCCAGACAAGGAACAGGTACTCTTCTCCAGTATACCTGACCATAACCTGCTAAGATTTGTCCAGGAAGCCCAGCCTGCTGCAAACTGTCTAAAAATCACCTTCTATTTGGAAATTAAAATTATTTAAAAACCAGAAACTTGGCTTACAGACAAGTGCTCTGATTCACTGCCCTCCCAGAACCAACAGTGAGGAAATGGACAACACATTTTGGGACAACTTCAGCTGTCTTTAAAAGGCACATCAAGTGCTAGAAGGGAATAACAGTCAGTGGGAGGTTGTTTGGAGCCTCTTGCAACCTACAGTCTGAGAATGAAGTGGGAGCGTGGCTGGAAACATCTGGGCTTTGCTCCCACTCTGTTCTTTACATTTCTCTATTCATCTTGAAAAAAATCATCCCTTCTCAACCCTCCAACCACTCCAACCAAATCCAAATTTACTTTTATTCCTCTGTTTAAATTCCACTTCCTCCTAAAAATGTCCAGGTCAACTTTGACCTCTTATCTCTCACCCCACCTACACATGAATCTGCTGGATTATGGGTCTCAGGTCTGTTCTCCTCCCCCTCAAGAGGTCAAAGCCCTGAGGATGAGGCTTCCTGTGGATCTTGTTCACCCCTCAGAACCTAGCACAGTCCCTGGCATGGCACAGGCGCTTATTTGTGAATCAATAATGATTAAATTAGATGGTTTATGTAAAAAATGCACCACAAATAAAGCATTTTCTAAGTATAAGCTACAACAATCATTTTATCATTAATTAGCATTGTTAGCTCAAGAATGGGGGAAGATACTCTCTGAATCTCTCAAAATCTCTGGTTTCTCATCTAAAAACTGAGGGATTTGATATTTTGCATTCCCTTACAGCCCTAAAATATCACGATTCTATTATAGCATTAATGAGCTACTTGAAAAGTTTCCAGTTTCAGAATATTTCAGATGTTTGATTTTTCAGTTTAGGAATGCTCAGTTAAGTTAAGGCAAGTATTCCAAAAATTTTTTTTAATTCCCCAAATCCGAAACATTTCTGGTCCCAAGCATTTAAGATAATGAGTATTGTATCTACATTCATTTGATTCTTAAGACAATCTGATAAGAAGGACTGTTGTTTTACTCTTTGAGGAAAGAGAGATTAAGAGGAATTATACCAAATATCAGAGGTCTTCTGATCAGTTGATGGTGAAGTTTGGTGATGGATCATGTGCTACATTGTGACATTAAGGCATCCCTTCTGGCATAGCTTAAATGGTTTGCTGTGTTCTGTGCATTCACCATCTTTCTCACAGAGATTGCTAGCCAATCTAATCCAATGTGTATTTGTCAGTTTTCCGTTAGTATAACAAAACACCTGAAATGAATAACCTATAAAGAAAAGAGCTTTGCTTAACTCAGCATTCTGGAGGCTTCAAGGCATGGTGCTAGTTTCTGCTCAACTGTGATGAAGATCTCATTGTAGATGACATCACCATGAATTAGTGTGGCAGATTACATTATAAGGCAGGAAGAAAGAGAGTGACACCAGGGTCCCAGAAGAGCTACCTCAATCCCTTGAGCTTTCCAGTGGGTCACATCTGAAGATCTTACCATCCGTCACATTGTCACACTGGGGATCAAGTTTCCAACCCATGGACTCTTGCAGGACAAACCATTGACTAAACCATAGCAATTACTTCAGCCTTCAGCCAAGTGCTACATATTTTTCTTTCTTTTTCTCCCTCCTTTGATCCCAGTGATTGGTTATCTCTTTGGTTTCATCTTTGTCAGAACAATTTAGCTAGGAATTAACAGTAGGAAAGCCTCCTTACGAATCATTATATCTCTAGAGTTTACCCATGGTCTGCTACATTGGAAGGGACCAATAACTGGAAGGAAGGCATGAACAAAGCCACAGACTCTGAAGCCTATCACATCCTTTCCCCAGCAGCAGATTCATCATTCCAAGATCTCCCTTACTCAGGGGTTGATGATCTCCTCGGGTCAGAGAGCTCACACATATTGGAATATGCAATGGCCCAGCAGCAGGTGAGGTGAGCCTGCAACAGTGTGTAGCTGACCAAGCCCTGCTGAAAACATCTGAATCCAAATTTGAATTTGAATTTAAAATGAGATAAAATACCATCCTAGGCAAAAGGATAGTACAAACCTATAATCACAGTACTAGGAGACTGAGATAGGAGAATCACAGTTTTGAAGTCAATATGCAGTATTTTAGGGAGACCGTGCTCCCTAAACAAAAAAGGGCTGGTATACCTTAGTGGTAGAAAGCCTCTGGGTTCAATCCCCAATACAAGAGGAGGAAGAGGAGAAAGGGGAGGAAGGGGAGGGGAAGGACAGAGAAGGGAGAAACCTACCTGTCAGTAGTATCAGGCCCTTGTCAAAACTCTTGACTCCTACTGCCCATTCACCCATGTGCATGAACCTCCCCCAGTCTGACTCCAATATTCCCAGCCCCCAAATAACAGCATATTTTCCTACCTGACTTTGCTCAAGTGACCCCTTCTACTTTAATAGGCTGCCATAGCTCTGTTCAAATTCTACTTCTTGAAGTTCAGGGCCTAGAAATTTACATTTTTTTTCCTTCTAGACCTCTTCTAAGATAAATATTCGTATCCACATTGTACAGATAAGAAAGCAATAACACTGAAAACAGCCCTTTGCCTAAGGCCTCATGGTGAGGAATCAGCAGAGCCAGAAGGGCTTGGAACATGTTAGACATACTGCGGTCTCTGAAATACTACTGAGATTCTGTCTACAGTACAAACAGACCACCATACATGCCACGTGTCTACGTACCTGCAGATCTCCACTGGTTTTAGAATTCCCTTTTACACAGGGGCTGTCTTATTATTACTCTCACTATAGTATTTTTGGCACATATTTTATGATTTTATTTTTAACTACATAGAATCTATACTCACTGAGAGTGTGAGTGTGTATGTGAGTATGTGTATGTGTAAGGGACCAGGGCAGCAGGCAGGGTGGGACCTTCATAAGCCCCAGGTTTGTGTTCATACTCATAGAAACCTGGTGCCACCACAGCTGGCAGTGGTAGCTAAAACACACACTTGACTGGTGTCCTTGCCTTCTCTACCACCACTGAACCCCTCAGATAACGACATCTGATTGTCTTCTCATCACTGCGCCCCATCTTCTGCCTTCTTGTTATATTTTTTTGTTTTTTCAAGCAAATCAAGACCTTCATAAAAGTAAAACTTCTCTGTCTACAGGACCAGGGACGTCAAGTTCTCTTATGCAGCAATCAATCAGCATTGTAAAATGCTCTAAGAAAAAGGAGATATAAGAAGTGTGTGTGTGTGTGTGTGTGTGTGTGTGTGTGTGTGTGTGTGTGTGTTTGCAAATGTACAAACATAACCTTTCACATACTCCTGCTTGGTAACTTGTCAGTTTTCCCAAATATCAACACAAAATGTTTTCCATTGAAGCGTGTAAGATAGATCACACTGATGAAGGGGTTTCCATGGCAATGCTACAGCAGGCTTTACAAAAACTACGTGAATAAGGGAAGTGGCCTGGGTGACAAGGGACCCCTCCCCACTGCAGAGTCTGCCTGGGGAATGACTTAGCTTCTGACAGGAGCCTGGGAATTGTAGCCCTGACTCAGGTTACTCCCCCAGATAGACTTGGGGAAGCCCAGGCACCCTCAGACTTCAACTTTGTCACCCATTGCTTCCTTTGTGCAATAATCCCAAGAAGCTAGGAGTCCCCCAGAGGTAGGTAGATGTATGTCTGTGAGTTCTGGTTTGTGTGTGTGTGTGTGTGTGTGTGTGTGTGTGTGTGTGTGTGTTACTAGGGATTGAATCCAGGGGTATTTTACCTCTGAGATATACCCCCAGCCCTATTTTATTTTTATTTATTTATTTTAGTTTTGAAATAGGGTCTCAACAAGTTGTGAAGGGCCTCACTAAATTGCAGAGGCTGGCTTTGAACCTGTGATCCTCCTGTCTCAGCCTCCCACATACTGGGATTACAGGTGTACACCACCATGCCTGTCTTGCTGCCTTCTTTTTAACATCAATTAACTCAATCCTCCCAATAACCTTAGGTGTGCTAATTAAATACTTTCAGAGTTAGGCAAATGAGCTCAGAGTGATTTTATAATAAAGCCAAGGTCACTCAGCCAGTTAGCCTCCAGCAAGGAGTTGAGCTTACATTTGCAAAGTTTCAGTGAACATGTTGCATAGACTCCACGGTCCCACACAACACCAGTCTCTTCCAAAATTTTGGAATGAATGAATGAATGAATGAATGAATGAATGAATGAAGCAAGATGGTGATAAGAAAGGGCAGGATAATCATTGTCAAGCCTGCCTTCTGCTCTCTGACCACTGATCACAGAAACACCAATGACAGCTGGCTCAGAGCCTTGCTGACTGACCCTCTCCTTCCTGACTTTCCTTGCACAGGGACAGCAACACACTTAGAGTTGCTGAAGCCTGAGCATCCAAGACATAGTTCAGAGGCCCCTGCAAGAGAGTGGCTAGTCAGGGCCTTCTCCAGACCCACCACCAACTCAGGGGCCCAGACTATCAGCTGCCTGCCTTGCTCTTCCCCCAACTTTCTCTGGTTCCAGCTCAGCCTAATCCCAAATGAATAACATTTTAAAACAGAGGCAATGGTTGGTTTAGAGGGGCCTGGCGAGCTGGCCCTTGAAGTCACCAGACCAGCAGAAGGGCCAGTGGAGAGAAAACATTTTTGCAGCAACAAGCTCTTCTTGGGTAATGAAAACTACATTCCCATCAAGTTAGGAATTTTCTCCATCCCTGACTTTAAGATGGACATGAGGATAAGTGAAAACCCTTCCGTTCCATTTCGCACTGTCACTGACTACGTGAATGGGGCTGGCAGACCTGGGGCCTCCAGCTGAAGTAGAGGGCAAGTTCCCTTGGCTCCACAATCACTCCTTCCTTCCTTCCTTCCTTCCTTCCTTCCTTCCTTCCTTCCTTCCTTCCTTCCTTCCATCTTTCCATTTTAGGTCCACCCCACAGCTTAGGGGCCTCACTCAGGATGTGTCAGGGAAGACCAAGAGCAAACACAGAGCAGAAGGAGCTGCAGGGCCTACGCCTTTGCAGGAGTCTTACAGGACATGTCTTTTTTGTGTCTCCAGGATGCCACTTTGTATCCAAGTTCTGGGGAGGCCTGCAAGGGCAGGAGGAGGTCAGTGGGAATGGAGCCAAACCTTGTTGATATTTTAAAATGTAAGATTCAGGGAACATTTCAGTTCCTGTTAGGTCTCGGATGTTTGAGGAATGCCATCATCTTTGCCCTGCTTTCCTTATAACCTAGCCAAAGGAATGAGCATATGGCTGGCCCAACTTCACAATGGGATGGATAATAGGTTGATGTTCTTCAAGCTGTTCTGAGGCCACAGTCTTCTCTGCAATGAGAAAACATAGCTCCAGATCCCTATATCAGGTCAGTGACTCCTTAATGGGATCCAGATGCGCCCCCTTCTGCTTTCCTTCATCTGCTGAGATTTCCTGTGGCCTCAGGAATAAGCAGGTGCCTAGAGCCTGGATCTCTGGGGTGGGGAGGGTCATCTCAGCTGGTGTCTGAGTCAGAAGTCTTCCCTGACCTCAGACACCTCTGGTGACCATTCCATGTGGAGATAGAAGCAAAAGGTCTTCATGCCTGCAAAGACATTAATCAGCTCGTACATTAATTCTACATATGTCTGACAGAGTCATGATTTGGAAATGAAAGAGAAATCTAAATAGAGGTAACCCTGACCTCCCAATCCCACAGAAGCAGCAGCACAATACACCTTGAACAAGTAGCAGTTAATCTCAGGAGAATCACAGAGTATCTCAGACCAGGGAGGGAAAAGCATAAAATGCTGTCTTCCAGACAAGAAACTGCTCCCTGAGGAAAGGAATGGCAGAAAACCCCACTCACCTCTGGCTGTAGTTTGTTCTGGTTGCATCCTTGTTTTCCCACAAGCCTGGTCTTGGGAGTCCTTCCCCACAGCTGCATCACCCAAGAAGGCCTTTATCCCCGCTGGGCTTTCCTCAGCGCTGCTAGGACATTAGAAGTTCTTTAGTCTCTGAAAGAATAAAGTGTCTTCAGTTCTCACCCCGTTCCTTAGAGATTGTCTCAGCAAAATTAACCAAAGAAGAAAAGCTGGTTTGCTTTTTATAGGAACACATGGCTCATTACCAAGAGTGAGAAGATGATCATGTAATGGGTCCAAATAGCCGCCAATAAATCTGAGTCCAGATGGCCCAGGAGTCCCTAAAGATCAGCTTTTCCTCTGTTTACAAGTGTCCTGGCAGGAACCTGTGCTGAGCCACAAAGAGCAGCCCCAAGCCCATCTGCATCCTTGCCCACTTGCTTCCCTGGAAATGGTAAAGGGGTCCAGAAGTGCACATTGGCTACTCAGGGGGAGTGCAGCAGGCCTGGTTCAAAGCACCCACCGAGCAATTATGATGTGTGAAATTTCCACCCTGATTCTGGATGAATTCCCTCCCTCCTTAGGTTCAGCCCATTGCCTCTCCAGGACAGTCTGTAGGAAGAGCTGGTGCTTGAGTGGACTGCTGGCCAGACACCAAGGCTGCAGGCAGGGAAACGTGATGGACCAGAGAAAGAAAAGTGCAGAGTCAGACAGGATGAAAACTGTAAGGGCACAGGAAAATGGTTAGCAAGGAGAGCATACCACTGAGAAAAGAAAACAGAGTAAGAAAGAAAAGAGGAGAAAGATCATGCAGTTACTGTGCATGTTGGGAGATGCTGGGGTGGGGGAGCAGGAAGAGAGGAGGGACCAAGAAATGAAAAAGTATCCCAGAGGGATAAAAAGGCATGAAGGTAGAAGAGGAAAAACAATGCCTGCACAGGAGTTAGATGAGAACTAAACACACCAAAGATTCTACTGAAGGATGGGCAGGAGATGCAGCCAGAGGGAGGGAATTGCCAACACCTGAGGATGAAGGTCGGTCGTGGCCAGTTGAGAGGGAGCTAGACTCCGCAGCATTGCCTGATGTCTCCCATGTGTCTCACAGCTTAAAGACACCACTGGAAGAGTGAAGTGGTCAGGATGGAAACAAGGGCTATGTCCACATTTGAAGGCAGACATTGAAGTGCTGGCTCTGCCTCTTTTTAGTAGAGATTTTGACATCACTGGCTCCTCTAAGTCTGTGTTTTCACCTGTGATGCAAGGTGAGAATGCTTACCTTGCAGGTACACTGAGAAAACTAAAGGTAATGGGACCTGTGTCAAGTGACACCTTGGAGTACACAATTGGCAAGAAAAAGCTGTTTAAACACAGAAACTATTAGATCAACCACATTTACACAAGCCAATTTGTGGTATACTCAGATAATCAAGAGAAAAATCATTTTATGAGGAGTTTGAGTTTTTACTCTCAGTTACTCTAATTTTATAAACAACCCACTCACATACATACTGACTCACACCACACACTACCGTGTTCTGCATTCCAATGTGCATGATGTGTTTTTCAAGGGGAAAATCCATGGTCCGAGAGAGGGCATGAATCTGTTCTTCCTCGACCTGGAGAGATCTCTCTTTCTCCCTCCAATTGAGTGACCTGATAATTTGATTTGAGATGCATATTCATACAGTATAGCCCATATCTTTCATAGGAAAATTATATCCATCAACTTCCTCCCTATTCTGATTCCTGCTTCCAATCCCCAGGGCAGGATGCCCTCCTCCATACAGTGGCCCACAGCCTGGCAGCAGCAGGGGTCCGCTGGGAGCTGGTTCTGGCCTTCTTCAACAACTTTTGAATCCCTTGCCAGGCCTGAGCAAGCCAAGAGCATATCATCTACTAAGCACATGGTTATGTATCAGGATACTATGAAGTATTCGTGCTTAAAATCTAACACAAGAAAACACTGGGATAAAAGAAGGATTAGTACTATAATTTCTGGAGTTTTACATACAACTGAGCCTCAGAAATGACATGGACCAGGAACACGATTCCCACCAGGTCCTTGCTATCTATGGGTTAGCATTCATCTCTCAAACTACATCTGCTGGCATTGCCTCACACTGGGCCCCTGAGGGTGCTGGAGGTGGGTGCTTATAGAGACTGTGGTAAAGTTAAAAGAAAACCTCAGGAAGGTTCCTCATTGATCCAGATCAGGTCAAGGGCTTGGAGACAGAATCTAGAAGAATATACTGTTCTTATTCCTAGTACCTTGTTAGACTGGTAGTAGAAGAATTATTTCACAAGAGCAGGGGCACAGATACAGTGTACTTCTCTGGGTAGATGAAACAGCAAACATTGATAGGATATTTTATTGACTGCCAGGCACAAACCCAGAAAGGCTCCTTTTCCTCTGTCAGGCCACCCTACCCGATGCCATTTGCTCTCTTCCTTACTGCATTCCAAATGTAGAGGCTCGGACTTGGTGTTTCTGCTCAGTATTGGCCTTGATGGGAACAAGGAAGAGAGAGATCAGATAAGTCATGAAGATGGAGTTGTCTTTCCACAATATGTTGGGATCCTTCAAGACTGGCTCCTAAGCCCACTTTTCCTTTCACTCAACATTTTTTCCAGAGTGCCTCATACAAGCCTGTGCAGATAGCACACAGATGTTTACCTCCAGTCCAGACTGCTCTTCTGAGCTTCAGACTCTCATATTCCATTGTCTCCTCAAGAGTCCTGAAAAACAAGTGCCAAGAGAGCTTATCATATCCCTCACTACAAACCTAGTCATCTTCCTGTAGTGTCATCAAGTAAAGCCAACTGGAACCCAGCATTCACATTGCCCCCCTCATTCTCCTTCACCCTGTAATCCAATCACTGCTGAGTTCTTAAACATCCCTCAGATCTATGGAGTTCTCTCCATCTCTACCACAGCTCTTGTCCAAATAGCCATCATATCCCAACAGAATTTCTGAAAGAGTTGTCTATTTGGTCTAATAGCCAACAGTTCCACAATAACAGAAGTTATCCTTCTAAAATCAAAATAGATCATGTTACCCCCTTAACTTAATCTCCAATGACTATCCTTCATGTGGCTTGTGACACCCTGCCTGATGACACAAGTGGAGGTGGAGGTGGAAGTGCAGATGGAGCACCATCAAGGTCCAGGAGCAGTTGAACCATACAGGACCTCTGGGTCATTTCCAGCACCAAAATCAGCCAAAAGGGCCTGTAACCACTTATTTTCCCTGGCCAGTAGCAAGGACCCTGTGCTCAGCAGACAACAGAGGTCTCTGGTCTTTGAAGAATATGAGCCTCAGATCAATAGTACGTAATACTTAAAAGTACTTAACAGGTCAGGATCTGTAGTCAGTAGCAGGGACAATGGCTCCTCTTTCAAAGTATTAGGCTCTGATCCTCAAGGCCAGTGAGCCTCCTAGAGGCAAATCACTTGTAACTCAAGGATTGAAAGAAATCGCCTGCACCATGGTGCAAAGTAACTGTATGTAAAGGTTTGTAGCAGATATAAATATGGGAGTCTGGAGTCAGCTAATCAACATTAATAATCACCGTGTGCATTCCCAGAACAACCTGTTTTTGATACTAAAATATTTGCTTCACAAACATTCTTAATGTCTTTATCATTCTTTAAAGTCTTTGTCCCAGCAAGGACATTATAAGGGTAGTATATGGTACCAGTTTTTCTGGCTCAAATTCTGTTCCTGCAACTGAACTAGTGCAGGGCTCTGGAAACATTAACTTCATTTATAACCTCAATTTTCTTATCTATTCAGGAGAAATAAAAATAATAGCACATTATTCATAAAGCATTTTGTGGAGATTAATTCAGCTAACTTATGCAAAACACTCAGAAATGTGCCCAGGTCATAGGATGTTCTGCATAGAGTGTTCATTTTTACTTTTCTTCAGGAAAAGCATGTCTCAGAGGATTTGGAAACAGAAAGATCACAGCCAAAGCCTCATCCTATTACTTACCATCTGAGCAAGCATACACAGGTCAATTACCCTTTTTGCTGGGTCATTGCTAAAAAGTATAAAATGTTGATAAGAATAGTTCTTAGGGTTTGGAGTAGCTAAACCCAATATGCACATGAAGCATGATGTAAGTGCTTAGCACGTCGTGGCCCCAGCAGATGCAAATTATTGCTCCTGAATGTCATAGACCTGTCCTGATTACATCCCAGAAGGTAGAATTCAAATTATATAGTATGGAGTTACAATAAAATTTCTTGATTAATATAGTTGAGTATCCAGAAAATAGTTCCCAACCTAGAATCAGAAATGCATAAAAGTCCTTCTTCTACAGACATGCTTCTCCCCCTGGACAAGCCACTTTCTGGGTGACTTGTCCCCATCCTCCAGCTCTTTGGTGCACAGATGGCCTGGCAAGACAGGGACTGGCCAGACACTGAATGGCTCTCAGCGTGGCACTTCGGCAGCCATCCTTCATTTAATAGCTCACCCTGGGTAACTAACAGACTAGAGGCTGCCAAAGCTGAGCCTGCCGAATGCTTCTAATTGGTACTTATTCTAACCAATTCATTAAAAGGCCACAGCTTCTGCTTAGATATGCAGGAAATCTGACCTGTCAAAAAAAGCCTGCAGAATGGCCAAGCAAATCCACTAATTAAATGGGACTTTCTTTGCCCTGCCTGCCTCACCCTGGGCCTGTGACAGGTGGGAAGCCTGTGAGCCCAGAAGCTTGGACTCAAGAGTTCTCTGGCTGCAAACATCTGGACAAGGGCTGAAGGGGATAAAATAAACCAGTACACGCAGAGCCTGGCAGCGTGCTTAGTTGCTTGCTTCCATCCATGCCTCACACAAGGACTGGATTAATGCTAAGACTTGCATATTTTCAGATGAGTATTTTTATGTCAATTAGATGTATATCTGACATCCTCTCTTTACTTTTACTGACAGCGGCAGCCCGCTTCCCATGAAATATGGCTCCATTGTAAGGGCACCCCTTTCCCCATACTCAAGTGAGAGAAAAGAGTGGGCTCAGGGGTTTCTAAGTGCTCTCGGACACTCTCAGGTGCTCTGTGGACTTGGGTGCTCATAGGCTCAAGTGCTCCAAGCCACTCACAGCTGCTCTCAGGTATGCTCAGCCTTCTCAGACTCTATAAGGCGCTATTAGCCACTCCCAGATGCATTTAGGTGCTCACAGGTGCTCTCAGAACGTTCAGGTGGGTTCAGGTTCTTTCAGTCATCTTATTCTTAGGTTCTCTCAGGTGCCCCCACATACTCTCAGCCCTCTCAAGTGTTCTCAGCCACTCCTAGCTGCCCTCGGGTTCTCCCAGGTGTTCTTAGCACTTTCAGGTGCTCTCACATTCTCTCAACCATCCCATTGCTCTCAAGTGCGCTCAGCCACTCTCAGGTGCTCTCAGATGCTCTCAGGAACTCTCTGGTGCTCTTGGGAGTGCTCAGGTACTCTCAGTGGCTTCCAGGTGATCTTAGGGACTCTATCAGCCACTCTCAGGAGCTCCTGGGCACTCTCAGATGTCCTCAGGTATGCAAAGTGTCTCAGGAGCTCTCAGGTACTTTCTGGTGTTCTCAGGTACTCTCAGGTATTACATGTCCTGCTGGAGCAGTATAACATAGAGGTTAGTAGTGTGTGCTGAAATACAAATTCCATCCAGCTACTACCTCTAGAAATATAACTTTAAATAATAAGATGCATAGCTTTTGTTAAGTTCTGAGAACTCATTTGTAAAATGGTGGTAAAAATAGCACCTACCTCATTAAATTATGTGCAATGTGAAATAATATTTGCTGCCAAGAATATTGATAGCAGATTGACACACAGCAAAAACTTGACAAATGACATTTCTGCCATCCCCACACTAGGGCCCTGCAGAGCAAAGACAACTTCATGCACCAAGCACCAAGTGCATCCCTGTCAGTTTACAGACATGAAGCTCTTGTGGCTCCGTTCTTATCTGTGGATATATGGTGGAGGCAGGGCAGGTGGCGCTGATGGTCGCACCTCATCTATCCTTAATTTCCCCCATTCTTCCAGCAAGTCCTCTTTTGTTTGCTTGCTTGCACCTGCCGTTGTCATTCTATACTCCAACTCTTTTCCAGATAGTTCTTCAGTCTCTTCACCTGAGCTAGCTTCCCCTCCTGAGGCTGTGCAAGACAACTCTTCCTTAACGCTTTCCAGCTCCTCAGCCCCCTTTCTCACAGCTGCTCGACATTTTTCCTTAGGACTTGTTAAACAAGTTCGAACCAAAGCCCAAATGGGTAAAGTTCCGAGGGGTAACGAGCTCTCCCGTTCCACTTTCCTTAAGTCCTCTCCTAGACGTTCCCATTGATATACAGTTAGTAACCCTTCCTCCGTAAACCAAGGGGCTACCTTCATAACTGTGCGGCAAAATCGCCATAGGGTATCTATTTTCACCGCAGTTCCTCCCGTTCGGAGCAGCTCCCCCAAGGTCTGCTCCATGTCATGCTTGGAAACCTCTGATCCCATAGCTACTTCTAAATTTTAAACTATACTACTTTTAAAACTCAGTCGCTACACCGCAGACTTTCCTATTTCGTTGCCTCACCGCAAACTCTTATATCTCGTTGCTTTTCCGCAAACTATCTCGTTGCTTTACTGCAAACTTTCATATCTCGTTGCTTTACTGCAAACTTTCATATCTCATTGCT
>PVLC010008910.1:0-11607 GCA_004027655.1 Graphiurus murinus
GAGCCGGGCGTGGTGGCGCACGCTTGTAATCCCAGCATTCGGGAGGCTGAGACCAGAGGATCCGGGTTCGCGGCCAGCCTCAGCTACCTAGTGAGGCACTCCGCAACTTAGTGAGACTCGGTTTCAAAATAAAGAATAAAAAAAATAGGGCTGGGGGTATAGCTCGGAGGTAGAATGCCCCTGAGTTCAATCCCTAGTACCGCAAAAAAAAAAAAAAAAAAAAAAAAAAATCTGAGGTTGAGAGATATAGATCAGGAGTCAAAATACTATGACTGCAGGCCAAAGGCCCATAGATTATTTCTTTTATAGCCTGCAAGCTCAGTGTGGGGGCAGGGGACTGTACTGAACCCAGGGGCATTCTACCTCTGAGCTACACCTCCAGCCCTTTTTATTTTTTGCTTTTTTTTTTTGAAACAGGGTCTCTTTAGATTGTTCAGTCTCACTATGTTGCTGAGGATGTTCTCCTGTGTTAGCCTCCCAAGCACTGGATTGTATGTTTTTTAAAATAACAGTTTTAAGCTGGGCATGGTGGCACATGCTTGTAATCCCAATACTTGGGAGGCTGAGACAGGAGGATCCGGGTTCTCGGCCAGCCTCAGATACTTAGTGAGGCCCTCTGCAACTTAGTGAGACCCTATTTCAAAATAAAGAATAAAAATTAAGGCTGGGGGTGTAGCTCGGAGGTAGAATGCCCTTGAGTTCCATCCCCAGAACCGCAAATAAAATAAGTTTTATTAACATGTAATTCACATACCATACAGTCCAACCACTTGAAGTATGCAACTTAGCAATCTTTAGAATACTCAGAGTGTGTTATCTGAGTACTCAGTGTATTCTCTTACCTCCTATTTCTGCATTCATGGCTGATTCCACTGAATCGACACACACTTCCATGAGAAATCCATTTGCTGCACCTATAGTCCATGGAGAACAACAAAAATTCATGAAGGTATGAATTTACCCATCCAGACCAATTGCCCACAAATATTTTACATCTTTCTGCCAAAATCCAAACACCCAATGATAGGAAAATGCTAAGTTCAAGGCCTATGAATATAATATAATAACGACATGAATTTTTAAATTGACGTCTCTGGACTGTGGGTACAGACATATGCATAAGAAATCACACTGAGGAAAATAAACACAAAATTCCAAATTAATCTTCCTAAAACAGATTTCATCATTACATCCCAGCTCAAATTCTTTTAATGCTTCTCAATGCCTGTAGAATGTTTAAACATTTTTATAAGGAATATATGTTTAAAAACAGAAAGGGACTTCAAATCCTGATCCCATCATTTATTTATTGCATGGTCCTAGACAAGATACCTAGTTTTCTATAAAACAGGGTAGGTTTTAGTACCTACCTCAGAGTAGTGAACATTAAATGAGATAATTCATGAAAGAACATGAGTCCCAAAACTATTCATTATCATTAATAAACTACAAGTTATTTCGTCTTTATGCCTCCAGTCCTCTTCAGTCTCAACCCACAAACTCCTTCTAGCTTCACCTTCAAATGCTACAATTTTCCAAGGCTCATATCAAGTTGTTTCCATGATTTTCTCTATCGCCCAAAGTAGGAAATTCTATCCCTCTCTTTTGAATTCATATCTCTTTATGAGTTATATGTCCTCTTTAAAGCTTTAATTGTTCTTTAAAATACTAGTCTCTCTTCTACTTATTTTTTTTTTTTTTTTTTTCGGTACTGGGGATTGAACCCAGGGGCATTTGGGCATTCTACTTCTCAGCTACAATTCCAGTTCTTTTTTTATTCTTTATTTTGAAACAGGGTCTCACTAAGTTGCTAGGGCCTCACTAAACAGCTGAGGCTGGCTGCAAACCTGCAATCCTCCTGTCTCAGCTTCCCAAGTATTTGGATTACAAGCATGTGTCACAACACCCAGGTACTGGAATTACTT
The DNA here is from genome assembly GCA_004027655.1 of Graphiurus murinus. Classification (NCBI taxonomy): domain Eukaryota; kingdom Metazoa; phylum Chordata; class Mammalia; order Rodentia; family Gliridae; genus Graphiurus; species Graphiurus murinus. The sequence continues at coordinate 1,926 of PVLC010008910.1, forward strand.
TTACTTTCTTTTTTTTACTTTTCTAAAACACTGAATTCTTTCTGTTCAATATTGTTTTTATAATTAAAAAGCAATTTTATTTTGAAAATCAAACAAAACAAAAATTCTACCACCTGTTAACATCACATTGCAACTATGTCATTTATTTAAAAGAACTATTATTCCCTGTGAAAGAGTTAAGTGTTAATCTGTGCTCTCAACCAACAACATTGCACTACTCATCATTTCGTGAGTCTTCTGATAGCTACCACACCACTCTCACATAGATGGAACTAGACAATGCCTCACACAAGAAAGGACCCTGGTCAGGACAGGGTGGAGAGAGACACAAAAGGCTATGAGGGCAGGTAGAGTAAGGGACTTGCTCTAAGCAACAAGCAACATAGTTTTTTTTTGTTTTTTTGGTAGGGATCACAGAAGACATATGTTTGAAGCAGTAGTGCTCAGAACAAGGTAGTCCAGGACCTTGTCTGTGGAATGAAAAGCATTTTTCTAATAATCTTAAGACTTTTTTTCCACTTTCATTCTCTCACAAGTGGAATGGAGTTTTCAGGAGGCTACTTGACACCTTAGATTGAATGCTGAAGTAGGAATTCAGTTGTCTTTCATAGCCAGATAGTAAAGAGATTTACAAAACAAAAATAACATTTACATTATTTTCTTTTGTGTAGGAAAATTTATTCATAAATATTTATAAAACATTTATTCTTTATAAAAGGTGTTAACATGTAATGAGTATTGAGATTATTTTCTAATTAATCAATCATTTTTACTGATTTAATTCCTAGTATGGTCAAAATCGATAGATATAACCTATTTAAAAAAATCTTTGAGCCGAGCATGGTGGTGCACGCTTGTAATCCCAGCATTTGAGGCTGAGACAGGAGGATTCGAGTTCGAGGCCAGCCTCAGCTACCCAGTAAGGCACTCCGCAACTTAGTGAGACCCTGTTTCAAAATAAAGAATAAAAAATAGGGCTGGGGGTGTAGCTCGGAGATAGAATGCTCCTGAGTTCAATCCCCAGTACCGCAAACAAACAAACAAATAAATAAGTAAATAATCTTTAAGGTTCTTGATGATTTTTAGGACAAAAAAAGAGTCCTGAGACCAAAAATGCAAGAACCGCTGGTTTGGAGGAACGAAGAGTTCACAGAATAGGAAGAAAAGAGACTTGTCAAATTCTCTAGTCATAAAGAATGGGGAGAACTCGGGATTGGATCAGGCTCTGTCACTTGGTAGCTTCGTGTCCTGATGAATGACCCCATTTCTGCCGTGGCTGCCACAGTCTGCTGAGTGGTGACCACAGGTTACTGGACCCCGCGCTCCACATTCAACTATCACAGCGATGATGAGGTGGCTTTGGGAAACGTAAGGCTCAGAGTAATTAACCAGTTTGCACAAGGCAGCACCACGGTGCGTGGTGGCACTGGGATTCGAACATGCTCCAGAGCCATTTCACTTTTTTTTTTTTTTTTTTGACCTGGGGATTGAACCCAGGGGCGTTCTACCTCCGAGCCACACACACCCCTACCCCTATTTTATTTTTTCTTTGGAAACGGGGCCTGCTAAATTGCTGAGGCTGGCTTTGAACATGCGATCCTCCTCCAGGCTGTGCCTCCCACGTACAGGGGTTACAGGCGTGCGCCCCACGCCCGGCTGTTTCCCACGCCTTTAGAGGCGCGATGGCTTTGGACGCGCGAGGGGCTTTCGGGCGCTGAGGAAACTTCTCGGGGGAAACCGTGACAGGCCAGGGCCCCAGCCGGCCGACCGCCCCCGGCCCCGCCACCTTCCGCACCCGCCTTCCCTGCCGCGATCCACGCGGGCTTCCGCTCGCAGGAGGCCCCCTGCCTCTTCATGCTCCACGCGATCCTCCTTCGCGAGCCTTCGGCTTTCTACCCGGGTCCGGGCCGCCGCGCGCGCGACCGGAGAAGCGCGTCCTCCACGGCGGCGCGCGCCCCTGCGCGTCCCCGAGGCCCGCGTCCCAGCAGCCCCGGCGGAAGTGCAGTCGCCGGCCTCACAAGAGGGAGGAGCCCGAGTGCCTGACCCGGAAGTTTTTCTCCTCTCGGTGGCGGAAAAGGGAATCCGCGCGGAGCGGTGGTGTGTGCAGGCGGCTGCTGTGCCCCGTTGACAGTATGCAGCGCTTGCTCCTTCCGCCCTTGAAGGCCTTGTTGGGGAGCCCGGGTGCCCGGCTTCTGGTTCCCAGAGCGGCTCCTAGAACACAGGTACCGCTCCGCAGCGTCTCCCATCACAGAAGCAGGGGTGAGGAGAAAAGAGTGAAGATAGTAGAGAGCCCCAAATCACGTTACGGTAGCTCCTTTAGATTCCTCAGCGCATTTCCTTGTGTCCAGAGCCCTTGTGTTCGGATCCGGACGTACTGCTTTTCTGCTAGCTGTGTGTTATTGGCCAAGTTATTTAACCTTTCTGTGCTTCAGTTTCCTTACGCGTAAGATGAAGGTAACAATATCTACTTCATAAGCGTGTCAGGATTAAACAATTTAGTACACATCAAACTTTTAGCACATGAGAAAAACTCAAGGATTTTTACCTGCATGTTTGACTTTTGCTAAAAATCCCCAACTAGTCAGGAACAACTGTATAGCCCCATCCTGCAGAGAAGGAAATTGAGGCCTAATTCAAGTTACTTGTCTAAAGTTACTTAATTAGAAGTAGGAAATTGAGTACAAATCTTTTTACTCTTAGGTATAGAGCCAGAATAAGCCATGCATTCACTTAACTAATAATTGTATGGTGATTATTATGTATTAGGAAATGGGAAGGGGAAGATAAATACCTCAATGCTCCTGACCTGGAGGAAGTCACAGTTCATTTCTTAAATCTTTTATTTATTTTTTTTATATAATAATTGGTGCATTGTAATCATACATCTTTGTTAGGTACAAGCTGATAAAGGCATATATGCACACATTTTTCATTTAACCCCTTCCCCAATCTTAAATCTTTATTAAGGTCTTGTATTGTAAAGAAACAGTGTTAGAAACGAAGGTAGGAGGGAAAGAGCAAACCTTGCCTTCCAGAACTCAAGACAGATACAGGCAGATAACTCGAAGATGCATTACAGTATGTTGAGACTGTCCCAGGGGAGGTAGTGTCCTGTAGGAGTGACCTGTTGTACTCTTTAGAGAGTCTGGGAACACTTCTTATAGGTAACAGATAAGCCAAAATCTGTAGTAGGTATTATCAATCAGGGTACAGGGAGTGTTCTAGAAAGAAATCAGTTTAAAAGACCCAGAGGAGAAAGAAAATAATCTATACCTAGATGTAGAGAGTGATGTTCAAGGGAAGAGGGGAGGGCAGTAAGCAGAGAAAAAAAAACTTATGTAGTGCAGGAATGAATTGAATGAGGCAAGAAGACATGAGGCAGGAAAATCAGTGAGAAGATGAATACCGTAGTCCAGATAAGAGATAATTTATCAGGGTTGTGACTGGAGATGTGGTCACATAGAATACTTCATCCTTAGTCAATTGGGGTTGAGTATGGGTAGCAGCCTTTACCTGTTTTTTTCAGTTGTAATTGGTCTGTCTTGGTCCTTAGTGTGGTTGCAGCTGTGGCATCAGGCGCCCTCTGAGGCCAGGGCAGTACAGCACCATCACTGAAGTGGCTTTGCAATCTGGAAGGGGTACAGTGTCCCTGCCCTCAAAGGCTGCTGAACGAGTGGTGGGCCGATGGCTCCTGGTCTGCAGTGGAACAGTGGCTGGAGCAGTTATTCTTGGTGGAGTAACTAGGTGAGTAATTCAATCATAGTGAATCTGGTTTTGGGGTTATCAGTAGAAAGATGACTGTGGGGAAAGAGATCTTAGGGATCATCTGGTCTAGCTCTCTCATTTTGCAGATGGAGAAACAGGCCTTAAAGAGGAAGCGTGTCTGATGGCTTGCCCTATCATAGAACAGGTTAGTGTTTTATTAGGCTATCACAGACTGGTTTAGGTCTTAACTGGTGACTACATTGTTCATGTGTATTTTCCCTCTCCACTCAGCATTCAGATTTATCTCAGAACTTTTTTCACGTTTTGTTTGTGTGAATTAAACTCAAATAAGTTCCATACATCACAGTTTGTTCATATGACTTGTAAGTTCTGTTTAAATCTATAAATAGGTATTATAGATTTAGATTCTCTTCCTGTCCCCCATATGCAATTTTTTGTTGTTGGAGAAACTCAGGTCATTTTTTCTGTGGTTATCTATAGTCTGGATTTTGTTCATTGCATATCTGTAGTGATATTTAATGTGTCCTGGGGGGATACTGGGAATTGAACCAGGGGTGTACTACCTCTGAGCTACACCCCTAGCCCTTTTTTGTTTTGTTTTGTTTTGTTTTTCTGTGGTACTGGGGGTTGAACCCAGGAGCATTCTACTTCCAAGCTATACCTCTAGTCCTATTTTTTTATTTTTGAAATAGGGTCTCACTAGTTGCGGAGGGCCTCACTAAGTAACTGAGGCTGGCTGAGAACCTGGATCCTCCAGTCTCAGCCTCCCAAGTACTGGGATTACAAGCGTGTGTCACCACACCTGGCTCCTAGCCCTTTGATTTGAAATAGGGTCTTGTTAAGTTGCTGAGAGTCTTGCTAAGTTGTTGAAGCTGGTCTCGAACTGGTGATCCTCTTGTCTCAGTCTCTCAAGTACCGGGATTACAGGCATGTGCCACCATGCCTAAGTGTTTGAACTTTTAAATATCATTATGAGCTCATAGATTTAAGCATATTTGATGTATTTTAATCCATTGTAGTGATGGCGATGATTTAAGTCATCTCATCTTTCGTTAGTGGGAATCTCTTGAAATTGGCTCCAAGTGTCTTTTTGACAGGGCCCTAGTTACCTTCAGTAGCTTCCTTGCTTTCTTTTTTTTTTTGCGGTACTGGGGATTGAACTCAGGGGCGTTCTACCTCCGAGCTACACCCCCAGCCCTATTTTTTATTCTTTATTTTGAAACCGAGTCTCACTAAGTTGCTGAGTGCCTCACTAGGTAGCTGAGGCTGGCCGCAAACCCAGATCCTCCTGTCTCAGCCTCCCAAATGCTGGGATTACAAGCGTGCGCCACCACACCCAGCTGCTTCCTTGCTTTCTAATATGATAAAATATACCAGTCTCATTTTGTACATTTCTTGCCTGTGGCCTAGGGTTTAGTTTAGGAACCCCAATTTCTTTTGCTGAAAGTATTTTGTGGTTTTAATAAGCATTCAGTCCTGATTCCCTCCATATTCCCTGTGCCCCTATTACAAAATACCTTATATGTTAAATAGGCCATTATAGAAAACTACAACAAATTTGAGTATTATTGTTTTTAAATCCACAGACTAACCTAAACCTGTATACCTACAACAAAAGGCCCTGTATTCCATCCCCAGGGGGCAGGTCACCCTGACTGTCATGGTCTCTGGTGCAGTTGGGAGCATTGAACAAATAAGGCAGCAGTGAACGCACCCAGGAGTGTGCTGAGATTTTCCCTTCTTTAAAAAGAGGGCAGTAAGCCAATAAGTTTTAGAATCTATGGAAAGGTTAATTTTGGCTATCAGGGAATGCTAGTGAAAGAATTAAGAGGGGTGAGTTGAATGAAATGATTGAGAGAACAAGATGGTGAAATCTATACCTGATAGCAGCTGTTTCTTACAAGATTCTAAGCAGAAAGAGGAAACAAACTATTGGTTTATTTTTAGTGGAGCTAAGATCAGATCTACTTGTTGCTGTAAACCATTTATGAAGGTCCAGTATCATACATTCAAAGATTTGTTTCCTATCCTCAGGTTGACAGAGTCTGGTCTCTCAATGGTAGATTGGCATTTAATAAAGGAGATGAAGCCACCTACGAGCCAAGAAGAATGGGAAGCAGAATTCCAAAAATACCAACAGTTTCCAGAATTTAAAATGTAAGTACTAGAAAAATCAGATAAACATCCCACTGGCCTCATTCAATTTTTTGCTTAAACATGTTAGATTCCTTTTTTTCTTGATCTTTCATTCAATCATATTTAGTGAGCTGCCTAGTCTAAGCTTCTTAAGTCCAATGCTATCATAAGGTTGCTGGTGAGAAAGAGGGCAAGCTGCAGGTCTGAGAATGTTTGTGCATTCCACAGGGAACTAAAAATTGGATGAATGTTCCCTCTGTCTTCATTTTTTTCTTTTGCGGTACTGGGGATTGAACTCAGGGGCATTCTTCCTCCGAGCTACACCCCCAGCCCTATTTTTTTTTATTCTTTATTTTGAAACCGAGTCTCACTAAGTTGTGGAGTGCCTCACTAGGTAGCTGAGGCTGGCCGTGAACCTGGATCCTCCGGTCTCAGCCTCCCGAATGCCGGGATTACAAGCGTGCGCCACCACGCCCAGCTTCCCTCTGTCTTCATTTTTAACTTCTCATTTCACTCAGCTTGAATCATAATATGACACTGTCTGAATTCAAGTTCATCTGGTACATGGAGTACTCGCATCGAATGTGGGGACGCGTTGTGGGGCTTGCATACATCCTGCCTGCTGCCTTCTTTTGGAGAAAGGGCTGGCTCAGCCGTGGCATGAAAGGACGTGTTCTTGCTCTGTGTTCCTTAGTCTGCTTCCAGGTAAGATTTATTCCAGACTGGAGAACCAGGCTCTATAGAGTTTCTTAATTGGCATTGTTTTTAAGGAAGTAGTCTTTGAGGCAGTGTAACAGAGTGGGTAAGAGATTGCATTTTAGTGTCAGGGGCTTGGCTTTAAGCCTCAGATCTGCCATTTGGAAGTACAGATTATCCGATCTATGTAAACTGTGATTTCCTTACCTGTAAATGAGGATAATAATAGTGCCTATCACTTAGGTTTGTATGGATATTAAATGAGATAACACATATAAAGCACTTAGTTAAGTGCCTAAAATCTGTAACGCTCAATAAATATATATTTTACGTGCTATAAGAAGTTAAGTTTAACGCCGGGCGTGGTGGCGCACGCTTGTAATCCCAGCATTCGGGAGGCTGAGACCGGAGGATCCGGGTTCATGGCCAGCCTCAGCTACCTAGTGAGGTACTCTGCAACTTAGTGAGACTCGGTTTCAAAATAAAGAATAAAAAATAGGGCTGGGGGTGTAGCTCTGAGGTAGAATGCCCCTGAGTTCAATCCCCAGTACCGCAAAAAAAAAAGAAGTTAAGTTTATTTCCCATCATGGCTCTCACCTTGGGTTCTCTTCCTTCTCTGTAAATTGCCTGCTATATAGGTAATGAGATCCCTATGTTAGAATGGCTATGAGGCAAATAGTAAAACTTCAAAAGAAAGAAACATTTTGTGGAATGAAAGGTCTTAGAATACAGATATAACAGATATTCAAATATAAATGATGTTTAAAATAATGTAAGTTGTAGCCAGGCATAGTGGCACACACCTGTAATCACAGTACTTGGGAAGTTGAGACAGGAGGATCACAGCTTTAAAGTCAGCCTCAGCAACTTAGCAAGACCCTATTTCAAAATAAAAAGGGTTGGAGTGTAGCTCAGAGATAAAATGCCCCTGGGTTCAATCCCCAGTACCAAAAAATAATAATTAATTAAGTGTTGTAACTTGAACTCTTAAAGAAAAAAACTTTGAAAGATTCCCATAGTTAAGTTGGGTATACCTGAGAGCCAAGAAAAGGAATTATGAGAGAAGATACCCAGAAGTATTTGGGTCCAAGTACAGAAGTCCTAAGGACAGTATCAGACCATCGAAGAAACATCATCAAAATTTATTCAGGAGGAAGCTAGTTGATGAGCCAACTGCAAGGGATTAAGGAAGTAATAGAAACATAGTAAAGAATTATACTCTAATAAAAGTAATAGTAACTAGGAAAAGTTAGGTAGAACAAAATGGAAGTTAATACTTTAGAATTAAGCAAACAAACACTAAAAAATAGTCTTCTAGAGAGGGAGAAATTTAAGATGTTAGGTTACAGGAGGAAGAAAGTGAAGGCTGATGAGTCACATTGTATACCCCTTCATCTTCCAGTATTTCATACAGATGAAATCACGGTAATTAGAATAGCCAGAATAGTCCTGAAAGGAGAAAAAAATGCCCCAAAACATTTCCTGAAGAATATATATTTAGAAGTTGAAGAATCCCCTCTCTTTGACCTGATTCTATAGGCTTGAGAGGGTGGGGGTGAAAAGGCTGTATCTTATCTGATATGTTTTGAAACTGACCATTGTTTGGTTAGTTGAAAAAACCATTTAGAGCAGAGAATCATAGAATATAGTGCATACTATAAACTTCTAAACTTAAACATACTTTCATTACCAACTTTTTTTTTTTTTTTAAATAAAGGTTGAAGGTCTTTTCTTTGACTCTGAGTTCCCGGCTTAGTGTTCAACTTCAGATCTCTTGTGTTCCAATAAACATTGATATCCAGTTTCATTTTCTTTAAAGAAAAGTAGGAACTTAGGTATTTGCAAAGCAATCTGCATGCAAAAGCCTTACAGATTTTTGTGACTTCCCACCAAAACTTTTATAATTGTTTTGTCTCCACCTAAGTTGATGGTAATTGTTTTGAAGCTATTGCCTATATTAACCTTTTCCAAAGCATGCAGTCTGGTTTTCATAGAATCAACTCTCTTTTTATTTTATTTCATTGGTTTACGTAATTTTAAATTATATCCAGTATTTGTAAGTTTTGCATGCAGATAAAATTCTATGTTCTTTTTTATATTTAGACTGTACTTTAATAAAACATTAACTTAAATGGTGGCTAGGTACTACTGGTGCTTTATGTGGAACTGTGGTACACTGGTTATGTGCGGGGGGGTGTGGAGAGGAGGGTCAGGCAGGAAATGCTCCTGATAGTCTGCTTCCTCAGTAACACTGAACAGTTTCAACCTTGTTTGATTTGCCTCATCTGTTTCGGGTTCTAGGGTCTGTTGGGATGGTATATGGTGAAAAGCGGGTTAGAAGAAAAACCAGACTCGCATGAGATCCCTCGGGTCAGTCAGTACCGCCTCGCTGCTCACCTGGGATCAGCCCTTGTTCTTTATTGTGCCAGCCTGTGGACCTCGCTCTCACTGCTGCTCCCTCAGCACAAGGTAAAAGTCAGTCTGTGGGTCGTCTGTTACCCCTCTCTACAGATGCTGACAGAGTCAAGGAAAGGGAAACTCTGGTTCTAATAGGAAGTCGTACGTAGAAATTCAGATCCCTTAACCCCTTTTCAGAAAACAAAAACAAAAACAATAAACAAAACCTAGAATACTTAGCAGCCCTCCAGGCACTCCCACTTCCCCCTTATTTTTATTCAGTGTTCCCCACTTGCACCTAAGGCTACTGCTACTCCCCCCCCCATGGTTCCAGTGAGCAGCCTTCCCTACTTTGGGAACCTGCATAAAGTAACATCTATCAATTTACCAGAAACTCTATTTTTTTTTTTCCAGTACTGGGGATCGAACCAAGGCCTCAAACATGCAGGCAAGTGCTCTGCCACTAAGCTAGATCCCTAGCCCCATCCTAACTGAGTATTTTTGTGTCTGTGGTACTGGAGATTGAACTCAGGGGCATTCTACCTTTGAACTACACCTCTAGCCCTGTTTTATTTTTTTTAGTCTGAAACAGGGTCTAAGTTGCTGAGAGCCTCACTAAGTTGCTGAGGCTAGCAGCAAACCTGCAATCCTCCTGTCTCAGACTCCCAAATACTAGGATTACAGGCATGTGCCACCATACCCAGCTCTAATAATTTTTAAATATATA